>CAUYRT010076636.1:0-86234 GCA_963574885.1 Lepilemur ruficaudatus
AGAATAATATGCAATGTAACCAGCCAATCACGACTGATCTTAAGTGCATGATCAGAGAGGGCAGACCAATCACTATGCTAAGTAAATACATAATCAACACGTGGACAGCTCATTGCCACATGAACTACCCCTATAAAGCCCCCTTTCCCATGCCATCCGGGGTCCCTCTGCCCAGAGAAGAAGCCACTGCGTGTTGGCGCTCTGGGGCATGGATCCTAACTGGTAATAAACTCCTCCTGTTGATTGCAGCCTCAGTGACTCTGTCTCTCTGTTCGGTGGTACTGCGACTCCCAATCTAACAGGTGAAACTGAAATCTTAGAGTTTTTTGAACACCATAACATGATGTCCATTATTCTCCACTTTCCAAATTTTGTGAAACTCATTTACATATTTATTATTCAACACAAAAATTCTATAGACAAGATTGCACATTATCCTGGCTCTTCTTTCGTATATCTTTGAAATTCAATACTCAAAACACAATCACCCTCTATAGTCACTAAATGGCTATGGGGGGAAATACATTAATGAATTAATATAAATGAATTAATGAATTTAGAAATCAAGTCTTTCAAAATCATGTATAATACCCAAAACAATTATGTTTGCTTTTGGATGGCAAAAAATTCTCAAACATTTAAATTTGTCACTGACAGTACAGATATAAAGACATAGGAGCAAAATATATAATGTGTATGGAAAAAATAATGAATAATTATTATTATATTATAATTCAAGTAACCAAATATGTTAAAACTTTAATACTTGTCTTAAAATTTCATGTGACTCATTTTCTCCTTTGTCCTCTCACAGTATCTTGTAGCCACATCTATCATACCCTTTAACATTATAATGAAATAATTTCAGTTAATATTTATGTCTCTCTTTGACTGTGATCTCCTTGAGGGTCAGATCTGCTTCTTGTTTATTGTTTTATTCCTGTATCTGGCACAGAAACTTAAAATCAATTGATGCTTTAAAAATGGTTCTCAGTGAATTAATGTTACCCTGTCAGTTTTCTGGGATTTGAAAAAACCATTCTGTTCATTTCCACCTTAAATCCCCCACTCATTTTCCAGAGTCTGGAGGCTTTCATCTCCCTTGCAGAGCCTCCATTTAGATTAAACTGTGCTGTTTATGGCAGAAGGTGGAGATCTAGTTGAAAGGAGCAGATAGAGGCTAAAAAAATAAGGAAGTAAATGGCAATGAAAGAAATGGAGAGGCAGATCAAATTAAAGAATTGAGAACTAGCACCAGGATCTTGTGTCATAAAAAGTTTTGGGGTTTATGGGCCTGTTTATTGCATGGCATACAATAGTAAAATAAGCAGGCTTTCTTGCTGAGTGTGTTTACTCTGATATTGTTGTTAGCTAAAATAAAAAATAGTTGATGAAAAAAGTAATATTTTTAGATAAACTAATATAATGCAAGTAAATGGAGACTTGACCTAAATAACTGTAGTATTACTATATCTATTGTAAAATATCCCCAATGCATAGTCCTCAAAAAGTTGATACTAGCCATGTGAAATTCTCATGAATCATTGGTGAATATTCATGAAATATTCATTGACCTAAGTTTATAAGCATTCACTAAAATTCACATATTAGTGTGCTTATGGGCAATCTATCAAATCTGAAAACATAAAAAGACACATTTTATGTCCATGTGGGTTCATGTGTCCTATTTGAAAAGTGAATTTTTACGACCTTTAATGCCTTAGGCTATCCAAAATAAGCAATTCCAACTCTGTTATGTTCCTGAATCTCTGTGAATAATTTTGATGGCATTTACTTGTACCAAAATAATATGTAATTTAATGAAAGGAAAGTACATTTAGGTTATATGCATTCTATAGAAATACTCAGTTAACAAAGCCAATGTACTAAAGGTCTTGTTGGCAGGAGACATTTGCTATAATAATAAAAAAAAATAAGAAAAAAATAAGACAGTAAGTATTTGGGCCAAGAAAAATTTTGTAATCTAGGTTTATTTTGTTGTTTAGTCTTTGTTTTATGTGTGTATTTAATGATGTCTCTTAATTGCTAATTACTTTCATAATTGTATGCATTATTCTTTCCTTCACTTTCTGGTTTTTCGGCCTGTACTAGAGAGAACATTTAGCACCTTGCTATATTTCTTACTCCAGTTTCACATACTAGAATAAGTAAACACCACACAAGAAATCATAGCTTTTATCTGCGCTCCTAATTTATATTTGATCACATAAATTTACTTATTATTATTATTTTTTTGAAATTTAAAAGCAGGATAATCTAATTTACTGTTAGACAAGACAAATTCAGTCCAATTCAGTGAATATTTATGGAGGATCTACAATGGATAAATTTTATAAGGTTCTGAGTATACAAAATTTCTCTGATGTTATTATAATTCCTTTGGTAGTGGGAATAATAGTTTGCATTTAGTGGAAAATAAGAAGTAGGAAAATTAAAATTTAGATGATGATTTGTGTCTCAATAAGTCGTTGGGAGAGTGCTTCTTCCTTTAGAATAGATTGACCAAAGGATTTCTTACTGCCACAAGTCTTCCCGCAAGAGTAAAGAAGGCAAGGAACAATGTTCTATGATGTCGACTCCAGTCAAAATGTCCTGAACCATCAGTGCAGGGCTACTTAGGTTGGAAGCAAAAGCCATTATATTTTATAAATTTTGACATGTGCACTATAATGTACACATCCTATACTCATGTCTTTTCAGCCAGAAACAATTGTTTTCCTGTCAAATGCTTCAAAAAGATTCATTGTTTACTTTCTAGAAAAGACTGAAGCTTGACCTTGGGCTATCAGTTCCTAGACAGTTCTGCTACAAGGCTCACAGAATAAACGTCTCGGCAAAATTCAAGTTCCAAACTCTAACAGACATCTCCTGCTTTTCAGTCTCTGTTCTAAAAAATTAATCCCAGCAACATTGAAAACATAATGAAACATAACCAAGTTCTGATTTTGTAAAGTATCTCATTACAAAAACCCAAATAGAAAATTCACATCTCATTACAAGGCACAAGTAGAAGGGTGTAAAGAGACTGGTAGCAATAATGGGATAGCATGTCAGGGACTTATTTCTCCTTCTGCTTAAAGGTACAATCAGGAATTAATTCACCAATCACTTAATGTAGTTCAGAGATTCCATGTATGTGATTTTGTGAAACTCCAAAGGACAACAGTATAATGGTGTATGTCCACCATTATACTAACACACGGAATAGTTTCTTTGCCCTCAAATTCCCCTATTCTCAAACCTGTTAATTCTTCCTTTCCTTTCACCCAGGGAATCCCAGGCAACCAATGATCGTTATCCCATAATTTTGCCTTTTGTTAAGTGTCAAATAGTTGGAATCATATAGTATGGGGCTTTTTCAGAGTAGCTTCTTTCAGTTAGCAATATGTATTTACTGTTCCTTCGTGTTTTTTCAAGGCTTGATAGGTCATTTCCTTTTACCATCAAATAACATTCAATTTTATGTATGGACCACAGTTTGTCCATTCACCTATTGAAGAACACCTTAGTTGCTTCCAAGTTTTGGCAATTATAAATAAAGCTGCCATAAACATCTATGTGCAGGTTTTTGGGAGGACGTGTCTTCAACTCATTTTGGTAAATACCAAGGTGTGAAATTTCTGGATCATATGGTAAGACTATGTTTAGCTTTGTAAAAAAACCACCAAACTATCTTCTAAAGTGGCTGTACCATTTTGCATTCCCACCAGCAATATACTGAATGTTTCTGTTATTACACATTTTCCTCAACATTTGGTATTGTTAGTATTTGGGATTTTAGCCATTCTAGTAGGTATGTAGTTGTTTATTATTGTTTTTCCTTACTGTGTTCTTTCTTATTTCCTACTCTTTATAGTTCCCTTCTCATCTTTTTTTACTGTTTAGAGAATTTCCTTTAGCCCTTCATTTAGGGTAGCTCTATGGGTGAAAAATAGTCTTAGTTTTTCTTCAACTGTCTATTTTCACTAGAAATAGGATTCTAGGTAAACTGCTTTTTTTCTTTCAGCACTTTTAAAAAATGCGTGCCACTTTGTTTTGGTCTCTGCAGGCCTAAGGAGAAACCCACTGTGATTCAAATTATTTTCCCCTATAAATAAGACATCGTTTCTCTTTCACCGCTTTAAAATTTTTTCTTTGTGTTTCGTTCACAGAAGTTTAACTATGATGTGTCTTGGTATCGATTTATTTCGGTTTATCCTCTTTGGAGCTGGCTTAACTTCTTGAACCTGTAGGTTTATTTATTTATTTATTTATTTATTTAGTTATTGCCAAATTTGTGGAGTTTTCAAATACTATTTCTGCAAGTACTTTTTTCTGCCCCATTCTCTTTCTCCTCTCCTTCTGGGATATGATGACATGAATATTTGATCCTTTGTTATAGTCCCAGAGGTTCTTTTAAAATTTATTCTATTTTCTCTCTATTTCTAGGATCGGACAATTTTAATAGTTCTATCTCCCAGTTCATTGATTCTTTTCTCCAAGTTGCTGACTCCATCAACTTAGCTTTATTTTCAGTTCTAAAATGTCCATTTAGTTTATACTTTATTTCTTTGTGAGACTGTATATTTCTTTCTGAGGCTTTTTAAATGTTGTTTCAAGCACTTTTGTATTTGCTCCTAGAATCACTTTTATGATGGCTGTTTTGAACTCTTTGTCAGATCATTCTGACATCTCTGTCATCTCGATGTTGGCATCTATTGACTGTCTCTTTTCCATTCAATTTGAGATTTTCCTATGTCTAGGTATAATGTTTCTTTTTTACTGTCACTTGAAGATTTGGTATATTATGTTGTAAGATCTTGATCTCTTCTTCATAATTCTCTGCTTCATAATTTTCCTCTGTGTGGTCCCTGGCAGGCTCAGGCACTTCTCTCTATGATCTATACTTGAGCTGCGCCTCCTCTCCCCTCTCCTTGAACTGAGACCCTACTTTCCTTCTAGGACAGTCTGGCAAGGGAAATCTCTAGTCAGCCATGTTCCTCCACCCCCTAGACTAGTCTTTTTAATCTTCTATAAATTGAAGGTCTTTGTTCACTCAATAAAGATTCACTGACCACAAATTTTCAATGTTTTCAAACTCTAAATTGTAACTTTCTATGAAGAATTAATTAAATCACACTCTCTGATATTAGCCGTAACAAATCTGTTCTAAATCAACCTAAACAATATAAATTTCTGCAAGCATTTATTTATGGTAATTTCTTTGTCCAGAACATATTCTTATCTTTCAAAGATATTAATGACATGAGCCCCTAGAAAATAGGTAGAATATAAATATGTTTTTCAAGAAAGAAATTAATGTGATATTGAGATTATTTGAAAATTGTGATTAAACATTTTGAGAAAAGTGCAAATGGAGGTGCAAAGTAATTAAGTCATATGTCAGGTATATTCTGTTCATGTGGTGACATTAGTTATTCACTGTATTATCAGAACATAACACATTTACAGTATTACCAGTGCACCATTATGATGAAATTCATACTGTGACTGATAGTGTCCAAGAATATTGGAAACAGAAATGACTTTTTAAATGTACATTTATCTGGTGTATCAAAGATATTTGTTTTGTTGAACAGAATTGCCACAACCAAGGTATATTTTCTTTTTTCTTTTGCATTTTTTGCTAATTTCTTACTCTGGTGATTATATTAAGTTCTTTGCAAGGTACTGCCTTGTTAAACATTTTAAATTAATTGCATAAAACCCTGCCTGGAATAAATATATTAATAACTCAAGTCATAAGAAATAAATATATTGAGTGCCCCTGTAATACCTACTATACTTTAATAAGTGCTTCTTGGCAACTTATTGAAAATTAATTAAGTGTTGCCAAAGGAAGGGAAAAAAACTCAACTAGAAGGCTAAATGTAATTATTATGATTTATATGTAAATATATAGTACATATAATTGGGTAAGGAGGACATGTTATAAATTAGATTATCAGATGAATTATTCTTAAAATTTATATATGAAATATCAAATAAGACAACACTGCTAGTTATTATGTATTAAAACTTGTGAGTACTTGAAGTCATATTTTCTTAATGTACTTTTCAGTTAATTTTGTTAAGGCATTAAAAAATTCTATTTACATCATTGTCATTGTTTAAAAGGTTGAAATAGGTGGATTTTTTATATTTCTTTTTTTCTTTATTATTTCAGAATATTATGGGGTTTTTTTAGTGACCTATAATTTCTTCCTTTTCTGAAACTGTATCTCCCTGTAGTCTCATAGTTACCATATGGTCTTGACTTCCTTTGTCTCATTCAAAATATACACACTTGCACCATATTTTGTGAAAAATGAACATTGAACTTAGAGCAAATAATTTAGTTAATGCATTTGTTCTAACTTAAAGTATAAGTGAAATTTAAACACATGTCTTCTTTAGATAGCCTTTATAGACTAATGCTAAAATTGTTGATTGGAAACACTGGTAGGCGTATGGGAGAGATGTTCTAAACTAGTGTGTCCAAAAATGCTGCACAATAAATTAATCTAATCCTATGTGACAAACAATAGCCTAAGTGCTTTAGGAGAAAAAAATATTGCATTTAATCTTTACATAACTTCTATGGGATTTATCCTACTATGTTATTAAATATGAACAGAAGCAAAAGAACTACCAGATAATTACTAGGTGCAAATATTGAGCCTCAGAATGATTAAGTTAGTCACTCAAGACATGTATTTATTAAGTGATAGATTTGGGATTTGAACTCATGTAGTCAGAGCACAAAGGTAAAGTGCTTGGGCAGCTGGTGATAATTGGTCCTGGCATTCTGTTAAAAAAAAATAAAAAGATAAATTAATCACAATGTCTAATTCCTCAAGTAAAACTAGGTTGAAAGCCACCTACTGTGCCTAAGTATAAGAACAGCCTGCATTCTGATGGTTATTAGACTGATAGCTGTTAAGAAGAAGTGAAATAATGGCCAAGTTATGACTACCCATGGATAACATTCCAAATTTTGTCTGTATAGACTCTTCCTTTCTTTCCAATGCTTGTCTACATTAAGTTTAGGAATAGCTTTTAAACTTAAACCAAAGATGGATAATAGGAAGGCTTGGGGCTGGAAATGCTTTGCAAGATTGTAGGAAAATACATTTTAGAAACAGTAGATAAACATACAGTGAGATCAGCTAGGGCTCTTGTTCTTATATTCATCAGTTTATTCACAGCCATAAGCTTATTTTGACATCATGTAAACCTGTCATTAAACAGTACATATACTGTAAGCTTCTGCCTTCTTCTAAGGAATGTCTGTAAACAATTGACACTTCAAATACCAGGAGTTCACCTTTCATATTTCCCCATAAAACTTTCACATTGACTATTTAGCATTTTTTTTTTTTTTTTTGCTATTTTTACCCTTAAGTAGACGGGAATATTTTGAAATAAAAAAATATTTACATGAATACGATACTATATTTTTTATTTATTTCTATTTATGTATCTATATAATATTAAGAATCACCATATACCTAGCACTTTGTTACATACAAAAAATGATGTAGAGAAAATACATAAATAATGTGAAAATGTGTGATGTCTGATAAATATATGGGTATTTTTAGTATTTCTTAGTGTTAAGCTATTGTGTTAAGATAGCTACAGAATTCCATTCTAGCTATTTTAAGAAAGGGAGAATCTGTTTCAGGATATTAAAAGATATTAGTAGAATATCTTATGGATATTAATGGAATATCATATTATGGATATATGAATGTGGATTACTGAAGGATACTAAAAGGCTCCAGAAATCACTGGGGAGCTGACAAAGGAGGTACTAGGTTGAGTTTAAGGAACAACCACCCAAATCATACCAAAGAACCTGTATGCCAAGGAAGTTTCTCTTAAGATCATAAACTTGTAAGCTCTAGAACCACACTTACATTGTTACTATTGGAACACTGCCAAAATAAAAGTCCATCATGATTAGTACATCACATAGCTATAGAGAATCAGTAAACCACCATGATGAAAAAAAGAAAATTTTCTTCTCTTTTCTCCAGAAGCATACTGTACCTATTACAATCTGCACCAGCAAAATTGGTATTTGTACCCTGTCTATATACCCAGGGAGTCAGTTACTGAACTATGGAACAACTGCTGATGTCATTGCATAAACTATCAAATGTCTTAATGCCCACATTTGCCAGGTGACTAGCAAGAGAAGCTGCCATATGGCCTCCATCTCATTTGCATCTTCCAATATTTCTGAGCACATATGATTAGCCAAATCTAAGTCATATCTAGAAACCCGAATCCCAATGGGTTTAAAATGTTCAGTTTTTATTTTTCCAGCCTCTGTATTATAGGAAAGCAAGCTAGAGGAGGAAAGAATAGATGTTGAATGGTTAACATGGACCATACATTCTGTGCTATTAAATAATGAATTACAAAGATAATATCTTCATCATTTAGGTGCTGATATCTTTCAAAGCTGTATTCCAGTATATTTTGTTTTCCCAAGTTTCCTGCCTTTGACTCCACATCAGTTAGAATGTTTTCAGGTGCAAAGAAACAAAATACTATATTAAAGTTGACTTAACAATGTAGATAACCATTACAGATTATCACAGAAAAAGAAGCTCAGACCCAGGGCAGTTTCAGTGTTGTTGAAGTCGTTCAAACATGTTATCAAAAGCTCTTCCTTCTTTATTTTCCATCATCTCAGAGTGTTGATTTTGATTCTCAGGCTTGTCCTTCATAACCTGAAGATAGGAGATGTATATTCACATAGAGCTTGTTGCAAAGGCAGGAAGTCGAAGGCAGCTTCTCCACACGTGGCTCTTCATGCAATGGAGGGAGTCTTCCGGTGAAACCGACAGCAGCTTGCCTTTGTAAGGACTGAGTGAAATGTCAGGACACTCCTATAGAAACACTTCGAAAGCTACTGTATTGGTCAGGAAAAAAAGACTTTACCAGCACATAAGAAGAGAAAAGGAGTTCCACGAAGGTATCTCAAAATTTACCAACCAGGTCAGAATTACTTGTCTTCTGTTCCCACCAACCCTGCTCCTTTCCTTTAGCATCTCTTTCTGTGAAGGGCACTCTCATCTATTCAGTCTCCTAAGCCATTTCTTCCTCTGTCCTAATACTCAAATTTAGTTGGTCAAAAAATCCCGTCTTTCACTTCTTAATCATCTCAAGTCTGTTTCTTTCTTCATATTTTCAATGCCTCGGCTGTGGGTTTGAGTCTCACCACTGTATCACTGTTAATACAAACGTGTCCTTTTCAGTGCTCACACCAGGGTCTTAATCCTTTTCAATGCCAGAATAATTTTGTGAAATGAAAGTTTTGTTTCAACATTCTCCTCCTTAAAGTTCATACTGGTTTGTCATAGCTTTTAGCATGAAAGGTAGACCAATATCTTCCCACACAGTCCTTTATCTGACTATTGCTGCCTATAGGCCTTCATGTCACGCTATTTTTCTGCATGCAACTCATACTCTAGCCATATCAAATTTTATAGTGTCACGTAAAGTTTTCACCTCCATGGTTCTGAACGTTAACCACTCCTTATAAAACTTCTCTCCCCCCTCTCTTCTCTAATGTTTGTTCCTTAAGCCTCAGTTTTTCACTCCTCCAAGAATTATTTTTTAACCTACAAATTATAAATTAAGCATTCTGTTCTCCCACTGTATCCTGGGCATGCATTAGTCATCAAATTTTTCATATTGTCTTATAATTTTTCTCTATATATGTTTACAGTATCACTGAGCAACCTTCTTGGGAATAAGGAAGGTATACATTTTCATTCATTGAGAACATATGAATTAATTCAGTGTACTGCCATGGGAGACTACTAGACCACAGTTCAGAGAAGGAGAATGAGGTGGAGACCAGCAGAGTATGTGAGTTGAGAAGAGATATGAGAGTCCAGATAGAGTAAAGCAACTACAGTTCAGAAGACACAACTGGAGAGGAGAGAACTGGACAGAAGAGAAACTCTGGAGACTTGCAGAGTCTCCCTGCTGAATATTTTGCTGAATGTGATCAGCATGTGAATTTGAGGAAACTAGCCAAAGCTGGGAGTTGCCCGGTATTCACACAGGGCTGGAAAAATAGAGTTGCCCGGTATTCACACAGGGCTGGAAAACCTCATAATTGGATAAACTATGCAAAAGTGTCTTATCTCTGCAGTGGGGCATAATTTGCCCTAGATTGAGCAGTATCTTAGAAGTCATACCAGAAAAGATCAAACTATTTCTAAATCACTAAACTGTATTCCCCTCCCCCCACAAAAAGCTCAAAAATATTTACTAGAATACAAATACATCCTACTTTTCACAAGGTAAAATATGGAATATCTGGAATCCAATAAAAAATATCAGACATACAAAAATGCAAGAAAATACAAGATAAAATGAGAAAATCAATCAATTAAAAACAACGCAGAAGTGTAAAAAAATAAATTGAAGAACACCACAAATGGTGACTTCATGAGTAAGACATAGATTTTTTCTTATTATTTGATCTTTGTAAAAGATTATTAACTGTTTAAATAAAAATTATACCAATGTAGTCTGGGGTTCATAACTTACATATAATTAATAATAACACAAAGATTGGGAGTACAAAAATAGAAATACACAGTTTTAATATTCTCATAGCATATAGGCTAACTAGTACGCATTAACTAGTAGATACTGGTAATTTAAAGATATATGTTATAAACATTTCAACAACCACTCAAATAGTAAAAGGTAGAGTTAGAAAGACAAAAACAGCAAAGAAAGAAAAAACATAAATTAATCCAAAGGAAGGGAGAAGAACAGGAGAAAGTTAAAAAAATCAGATGGGTCACGTACACACCAATAGCTGGATGATAAATTTAAACCAAACTACACCAATAATCACATAAAATATAAGTGGTGTTAGTATCCCCAATTAAGGGCAGAGATATATTATGTATAAAAGCAATACCCAACTAAATGCTGTGTCCAAGAAATGCACTTCATATATAAAGAAACAGCCTAAAAATAGATTGAAGAAAAAACATGCTAATGCTAATCCACAAAGTGCTGCAGTGGCTATCTTAATATAAGAAAAGTAAATTTCAGAGCAAAGGACAGCATCAGGGCTAAAGCAAGTCATCTGATACCGATGCAGTGATAAAATTCCACCCAACGACAGCACGATACACTTTCTTTATAAGCAATCACTGAACATTTACCAAGATCTACCACGTTCTGGGTCATAAACTCATCAACAGCATATAATGATTATAAATGTGTGTACACCTAATAACAGAGCTGCAGAATATATTAAACAAAATCTGTTATAACTGCAAATAGAAATAGATGAGTCCACAAAGATATTAATATCTTTTTATCAATATTTGATTAGAGCATACAGAAAATCAGTGAGTATATGGAAGATTTCAGCCACACTGTGATCGAGCCTGATATAATTGATATTTGTAAAATATTTCACCCAACAATAGCAGCTTATAAGCACTCACTGAACATTTATCAAGATTCATCATATTATGGGTCCTAAAATGACTTTCAATAAATTATAAGGATTCAAGTCACACAAATTATGCTCTCCAATCGCTGGTGAAATAAATTAGAAATCAATAGCAGAAAAAAACTCTTGAAAATCTACAAATGTTTAGAAACTAAATAGTATACCCTTCAGTCATAGAAGAAATCAAAAGAAAAAATAGAATACATTTTGAAGGAATTGAAAATAAAATCATAACCTATCATAATTTGTAGGTTACTACTAAAAGAGTAATTGGGAGAAATATATATAGTACTAAAGGCCTATAAAGTAAGGAAATTCTCAAATTAATTATCTAACTAGAATTAGGTAAAAATAAAAAAAATAAAAATAAAGTAAATAGAAGAAAAGGAATAATAAAGTTCAAAGCAAATATCAGTAACATAGGGAAAAAAAGAAAAATAGAGAAAAATTTATACAACCAAAAACTAGTTCTTTGATAAGATCAATAAAATTGATAAACTTCACGCCAAAATGATCAAGAAAAAAAGAAAGGACAATGCTTACCAATGTTAGGAATAAAAGAAGTAATGTAACTAGTAACTCTATAGACATTACAAAGGCAATAAAGAAATATAAACAATTTTAACATAATAAATTTGACAACTTGAGTGAAAAGAACAAATTCTTCAAAAGACACAAAAGGAGAAAAGAAAAAATGGGTAGTCCAAATTAAGATAATCAAATTTATAGTTAAAATCTTCCCCAGAATGGCTTCACTATTGAATTCTATCAAATATGTAAGGAAGAAATAATACAATTATACACAAACTCTTCTGGAAAATTGAATAAGTTGGAACATTTTCCAACTCATTTCTTGAAGCCATAATTATACCAATATTAACACTATAGAAAGATATTCCAAGTAAAGAGAACTGCATACCAGTATCTCTCTTGAAGATAGATGGAAAAGGCAATTATCATTAACAATAATTTATCGTGTAATTGAAAATAACTAGTACAATGGAATTGGAATGTGCTTAACATGAAGAAATGATAAGTGTTTTAAGGTGATGGATATGCCACTTACTCTGATTTGATCATTACACATTGTATGCTTGTATCAGAATATCACATGTACCCCGTAAGTATGTGCAACTGTTATATACCCATAAAAAGTAAAAATAAAAAATTTAAAAAAATATTGAAAGATTCTAAATAAAATTTTAGCAATTAGAATTCAACATATATGAAAGAGATAATACATTGTGACTGATTGTGGATTATTCCACAAATGTAGGCTTGTTCAACGGTTAAAATTATCAATCAATATAACCCACCACAATAACAAACTAAAAGAGAAAAATAATATGACGATTTTCCAAGTCTATCCTAATAAAAACCCAGCAATCTAAAAATATAAGGGAACTGTCTAAACTGACAAAGAATAGCTACAAAAAAAATTCCTGCTGCCAGTTCCATATATGATGATGGTGGAAGTCTGAATATTTTCCTATAATATAAAAAGCAAATCAGAGATATCCACTCTTACCTCTTCTATTTAACATCATATATACTGGAGATCCTAGCCAGTGCAATGGGCAAGAAAAGAGTTAAAATGCATGTAGATTGGAAAGACAAAAGTAAAAATTTCTTTATTTATATACTACAGGATTATGTAGAAAATTTGTTTGAATCTACCAAATATCTACTAGAACTAACACATTTAGCAAGGTTTCAGGATACAAGGTATGGAAACCAATTGTATTTTTATATAATTGCAAAAAGGAATTTTAAGTTGATTTGAAGTAGTATTATATTTCCAATATCGTCAATATAATGAAACATTTAAATTATTATAAAAGTTGTAAAAGATATGGGCACTGAAAACTACAAAATATTGCTGAGAATATTTTTAAATTATCTAAATAAAGATAAGATACATATGGCAGAAGATCCAATATTTTTAAGATATCAAGTCTGACCAGACCAACCACCCCAAAATAATACCATTTATACAGAATTCTAGGAAATGCAAACTGATGTGTTGTGAAAGTAGATTTGTGGTTACCTTGGGCTAAGTAGAAGAAGAGGGAGGAAAGAGGTGGCAAGGAAGGATTGCAAAAGGACATGAGGAAGCGTTTGGGATGGTGGATATATGTTCATTATCCTGATTGCAATGATGGATCTATGGAGGTAAGCATTTGCAAAAGTTAGCAAATTATGGGGTTTAAAATGCACAGCTTATTGTATGTCAATTATAGCATCATTAAACTATCAAAAATAAATAGAATAAAATAAAAATCTGAAAACACATACTTTTAATTCTGTTTTCTTTAAAAGCCTACTCAGTTGATATAACACTGTCCCTTTCGTATTCACCTAATATTTAAGGCTACATAGATATAATGAGAAATCAAGTAATTTTGCTGATTATGATAATGAGATCTGCTTATAAATAATTTTTAAACACTGAGATGGGGACTTTGGAAATTAAGCTTCTTAAAACCTTTCAAAAAATTGTATTTTTTGGTCACTTCTGACCTTGAATTCATAATCCTCCACACTCACTGATCATTGAGTAACTATTTAAATTCAAAAGCCATGGCTGTTTGTTTGTTTGTGTTTTGGTTACTCTCATCTCACATATCCTTATTCAGTAAATTTCATGTAAAAATAAAACAGCAAAGCAGCGGTGGTAGATAACCTTGGACCTCCTGCGCCTCTCCCCAGGATTTATGTCCTCAGGGAATTAGGAGTCAGCAAGTATTTCTTAGGGGATGCATTTCTATACTAAATGTTTGCAAAAATATATTTACATTGTGTTGACAATATGGCTCAATGATTCATTTTATTTTATGTTTTCCTGGCTCTTCCTCTCTGGGAATCTCGCAGATATAGCCCTTGTCCTCCATTCTTCTGATGCCATTCTTGTTGCCTTGAGAAATGTATCTATTAATGCTCCAAATTCGGCCTTTCTATTTGAACTTGTTTCCTGAATTACCCTACTTTTTATTCCTCATTTCTTGTATCCATCTTTTCAGGTGCTTTACGTACTGACCTCACTGTTCAATCCACCATTATATTTTCCTCTCATTCCAGAGCACTACATGGCTTCCTTTCTCTCATAATGTGACTTCAGCTCAATACCCTCATGAACAGCTTTGAGTACTGTCTCTCTTGGTTTATTTGGTACCCTTCTTTTCAGATACATTGCCTCAAGGGGCATTTCTTTAGCCTCTTATTCAGTCCTTTTTTACGTGGAAGACACATGGATGATCTTGACCAGATCTTATAAACATGCTGGTATTATTTGCTAGCAGAGGACATGGAGGTTCCTATTTAAAAATGCTCTTTTAGAAGGATACATACCTCTTCTTTCTAGATCACTTATTATATACAAATCTATATTTATTAGGTTACAGTGCATGGCTGGCTGAAAAATTAGAAGTATAATATGTTTTTCTATGTATATATAACAAAGGAATTATAGACAGGTGAGTCCTTAAAACAAATGGCTTCCTTCATAAACAATTTAACGATGTTTCTGCATACACTGTTTAGAACTTGCCTATCTGAATCCAAAATCACTCTGTAACATAGAACAACAAACATTTTTTGGAAGAGGTATTTGATGGATTGGGACACTTTCTGAAAAAAAAATGCTACAACTGTATTTGCTTTTATCTTCTATACTTGAAATCATTAGTAAAGTTTGGTGTTGGGTAACATGTATCATTTTCATAAATCACTGTGATAACTCAGCCCTTTGTATTAACACAACCTCACTAGGCCTACCATCATGTGGGTATACAGAACAAATTAAAAGTACTTAGATATTCATGGTTTTATAATCTGAGATCAAAAAAGAGCATCCACTTTCCCCCCAATATTATAGGCAATAGATAGCTTTATATATACAGATGTGACACAATTTAACTTATAGCAAAAAAGTATATAATATAGTATAAAATATTTATAGCATTTTACATGTAATTAACAGCACGGTTTTAAAACTGGGTGATGTTTTACACCCTGATATGTCATATATGATGCAAATATTTACTATGGTTAAAATTTTATGAATAAAATAATTCTAACTTTAAAATTATTTCTAAAATAAGTAATTTATATTTAGTACACCACTAATCTAAGCTCACTATCTTTCTGCTGTACTTGTTTTAGTGTATGAGGAAGTCTTTTTTTTTCTCATGCTTTTTTTAATAGAAAGTTCCAGTACCTAGGATTCTAGGAATTTTGTGTCATTTCGGTTCAATGCTATTCTGGATTCTAATATAATGGTGTGAAGTTTGATGCTGTTTGAAGAAGCTGAGGTTCATCTTGTGTGATGCTTTGAAAATGAGAAGAAAGGCCTTTCCTATATTTAGAAATGTCCTGGCAATGAGCAAAGGGTAAAGAAAATCACTGCAGAATTCTGTTTGTTCAATTCAAAAGGCAGTCTGCTATTTTATGGGCCATTTTTATTCTTTGACTGGCTTCCCTGGAGAGATTCAAATAAAGAGGTTTGAAATATACCAGGTTGAAAGGCTGAATATGTCAAGAGTATGGATCACTGAAGCAAGATCTTCATCTTGCAGCTTAATTTTCTGGCTGGAGCACTTTACAAATGAACGAAGACATTCATGGTTGCTGCTGATGCCTCAGACTCCAGGAACATCAATGAGTCTCCAAGGGGTTTAAAATATTTTACCACACTGAACATCAATGGCAAAACCTCTTTCTAGCAGAACAGATGCTACAAACCTTACCAAAATTTCAAACCCCTCCTTTCAATAATATATATTTTTTATACTCTGTAGCATGAACCAAGGCAAGCAAGTTGTAAACAGATTTGCTTGAATATTTTATGAAGCACGGAAATCAGCAGTTTTATTGTGCAATATACACTTAAAATAGGCAATATTGAGCTGTGTATCCTTTGAATATTTCTACTTCTATAATTTTTTTTAATGCCATTAATTCTTTTGTGGTCTCTTGAGCAGAAAGCACAAGTGCTGAACTCTGTGGTAGTTAGTATTCAGTAAGTATAAACTAGAGTTATTTGTAAAGACACAAAATACTTTTCAAGCAAAATTTATTGATTAACAATAAATGTATTTTCCAACCCTACCACCATGACTCTGGAATGGAATAGTAAATTTGAAGTACAATGTAGGAAATTTAAAGGACTTAGATTCAGAGGAGTGTTTTCATTCTCCTCCTACTAAAAAATAATCCCCTGTAAAAAATGTGGGGCATGAGTAGTTTGCTACCATGGTGGGTTCAAAGAATAATCCTCCCAACCAGAACGATGTCCTACTTGCAAAGAAAGGAATTACTAGACTTTGTCAGGCAAATTCCTCTGAATTTTAGAAACTAGGTTTAAATAAATCTATTAAAAATAAATATAACCCCGTGGACAGAGATTTTAGAATGGATGATGACCCACTAGATATGGGAAACTGCACACAAATAAAATTTTGATAGAATTATCACAAAATGCCTTGCGAGAGTCAATCACATAGTGCCTTCATTTATATAATAAAAAAACTGTAAGACCAGAATCAGTCTTATTGTTTTAATGGTTTTATCATTTATGAATTAAATATTGGATACATGATCACTCTATTTATTTGTGTAAGAGTTTTTAATTTTAAAAAAATTATCCTTTGGCCAGTCACGGTAGCTTACACCTGTAATTCCAGCACTTTGGGAAGTTGAGTTGGGAGAATCTCACCAGGCCAGTAGTTCAAGACTGACCTTGGCACCATAGCAAGATTCTGGCTCTACAAAAATTAGCCAGGCGTGATGGTATACATCTGTGGTTATAGCTACTTGGGAGGCTGAGGCAGTTGGATCACTTGAGCCCAGGAGTTCAAGACTACAGTGAGCTATGATCATGCCACTGCTCTCTAGCCTGGGCAATAGAGTGACAACTTGTCTCAAAAAAAAAAAAAAAAATCCCTTGGCAGTAAGATATCCAAATGCACTCATCTTCTGAAGCCACTTCAACTGTGTAGCCTAAAAAGTATACCTCGTGGGCTGTTTGAGTCCAGGCATGAATTTTCTTGGTTTCCAGAATACTAGTTTCCAGAATACTAGTGACCCCAGACAACAAAGGGACTATGAAAACAGTAATGAGGGCAACCACTATTGACATTAATATCATAATGGATATATGGAAATTTTGTCATTATTAATAAATTTTCCATCTGTTTTTCTCATAATCTGTTTCTGTAATTTCATATTCTAAATTGATTTCATTAAATTTTTTCCATTTGTATTTAAACAGTTGAATGAAATTCAGTTTAAGTATGCAAGATAGAGGTAGATACGATACCTCTCCTGTGTCTTATGAAAAGACTCTTTTTAAATTTCTAATGAGAATTTGATTTTTGTTCTTCTAAAAAAAGAGGAATTTTATGTTTCTATATCTTCATTTTTGAGCATTAAAATTAGTGTGCTTTCATGACTTCACACAGGGAACAATTAGGCCTGAAACAATTATGTCAATTTACAAATGTCCCATTTGAAATCTTAAGTGGCATTATTTTTGTAAAAAAATTTTACCGTTAATTCACTGTAGGTATTAAAGATACCCAATGTCTGATGGGCATAGTTTTTGCATAATAAGATCATCAACTCTGCATTTACTCTGGTATACTAATAGTAAATGTTTTTATGTGCCTGTCAGTTTCTAATAAACACTGCCATTCTCCTGGGTTGCGATAAGCATATTCAACAATACAGTTGAGGAAGCTGTTTGCTTCCCATTCATTGTGGATTTCTTTCCCTTCTAAATAATATATCAGAATTTCTTTATAATACTTAGTTCTCATTACAGTTCTTGTGATATATGTTTATTTCTCTCTTAAATCAGATATCAGTCATGAGCATTCCCTTCGATCACAGACACAGACAAGACTTTTTTTAATGTGGAATACACTACATTTCCACAGGGAGGCATCAGTCTTCTGATCTGTTTATTTGATTGCTTTAGCCCTTAACCAGAAAACATCTGGCAAGGTAAGCCATTGTTGCAGCACTCAGTGTGGAAATTTCTGGTTTTTTTAAGTTTCTTCTCATTTCAGTTTTGAAAAATCATTACTTTCTCTGGAGAGGAAAGAAAAGGCTATTACTATTAGGAAAGCATGACTACACATTGTGAATTTTTAAAATATTGACCACAAAACTCAATATGAATGTAGATGCCTACACTATTAGAATAGTTTTATTTGATTTTGCTTTTCTAGCTTTTGATAAAATATCTCCACCCTCCCCACTTTAATTTTAGGTAAGGTCAACCAGATAGTGAGAAAGGCTGAAATTTTCATTTAGCTACTTTTTATCGACATTGAAAACTAACAGAACGTTGACTAATGTTCTGCTATAAGAGCAAATGGATATTTATACATATAAATTCATAGTGTTTTGTGTATTTATGTTACATTTATATGTAAATGTATGGCCTTGAATTTATTAATATTTACCTGATATCTTTATATATCTATTTACTATATCCATATTTTATGTATAGACACAGGCACACACTCCCAATATTCCTTTTTATGTGTGTATAAAACTACCAAATATAAGAAGGCACACAATTATACTATAAAACCATGCCCTAGATGTCTTTATCTTACATTATTTAATCATTATTTAACAATCATTCTTTTATACATACATATTTTTGTTTAGCATACTTATGTACATATGCATATTTATGTGTGTGTCTGTGTGTATACATACATACATACATATATATATATATATGTAAGCATGCTTGACACAAACAACTTGCTTAGAATCATAGCTAAAGCCAAAGAATGACTTTTCATAACTTTTCTGATTTTGGTAGCACATTCCCCAATGACTCTGTTATTAGTTCCATTGGGACCAATTTAAAACTATCCAACCATATTCTCATGGATTGAATAAGGTTATATATCATTGTTTAAATGCACTACTCAAAATTTTGCAACCCAAAGGAAAAACAGAAATATTTGGTAAACAAACAAAAAAAAAAACTACTTCCCCAACCGATACTCTTCACAAAGTTTTAGGAACAATTTCTTATTTCTAATTTATTTATGATGTTTAAGTTATGAAACAGGAATCAGAAATTTAATTTATATGCTTTACATTTTTCCCTTGAGAAATACTCAATATTTGTACCATGTGAGATGTTCTACTACAGTAAACCCAAAGAAAAGGAAGGAGAGGTTACATTTACTAGGCAGGTCCTATCATATTCACATTATTGTGTTAATGTATTTATATACCTAAAACCCTTGGCTCACAACAATACTATGAATTATTCCTATTTTTTAGAAATAGCTGAAATTCCAATGTAATTCAAATCACTTCCTATCTGACTCCAAAAATTGCAATATCCTCATAAACATAACTTGCTCATCCCTGCCTATTCATATCTTTATACAATTATTGCCCTATGCAATTTATATGCACATATTCATTTATATACTTAGCAATTATTTAATGACTATGTATTATATGCTAAAATGCATTTCATCCAGAACTTCATGCAGCTGCCAACTTTGTATAATGTTGCATAAATATTACTCCAATTTCATTCTCTGTCCTATTTAATTTTGTCAATACCACTTACTACTTTCTGGAGTTATCATATTGATGCTATGTATTCTTTTCATTTTATGGTTTTACTGTGTGTCCTCCACAATGGACTGTAAGCAACCTCACAACAGGGACTACGTATAATTCACAGATGTGTATCAAGTGACTAGAACTATGCTTTGAACAAAGTAAGATTAATGAAATATTACTGACTGATAGAATGAATAAAGGAGTGTGTAAATGAGTCATAGGAACTGTGATAAATGAAGTTAGATTGTCTTTAACTCTGTAATGGTGTCCTGCTACCAGCTGGTAGACAGCAATTCTCAGGAGCTCAAACTGCATAAACCCAGAAAGTTTTAAATTAAAGGTCACCATCTGGAATGAGATCCACACATACTTAGTTCCAAAACACTGGTTTAGTGGAATCATAACATTCCAGAGCCTTTCACTAATTCTCGAAATTGTTTATTTACCAAAAATTAGAAGTTGTCATTGGAGACGTGTAAAAGGTCATTAGCTCCATCTTATCTTAATTCAAGACTGTGTCAAACCAGAATCATGCTCTGACTATAAATAACAAAATTATGTGTGAATATAAAGTAGGATCATACTAATTTTTAAAAATCAGAATGTAATAAACAAAAATTTTTATCTAGTTGTACTGTTAAACACTTATAATGAACATGCAAGTAAGCAAAATTAAATTATTTAATGAAATAGAAACATGCAGGCCGTATATTACCTAATATTTGATGTACACCAAAATTCATTATGTCACTTAACTATATTGTATATAATTTATATCACATTTGTGTAATACTATACCATTATTAAATTGCCATAACATATATTGATTAAGTTAAATCTCACATGAACACTTCAAACTAGATGTGGCAGATATTTTTTTATTGTGCCATTTTGTAATAGAGAAAATCAGTTTTAGAAAATATAAAGTTACTTTTCTGATTCATTCTTTGACAAATGTTAATTGAATGCTTACCAGGTGCCAGGCAGTAAGCAAAATAGACATATTTGCTCTTACCATAGAACATTTAAGCTATGATACAAACACATTCATCAATGACACCAACAAAGCTGTTTTAAACAATATGAGAAAAATATAGTACTAAATTACATATAATTTGGGAAAACTTATCTCACTTGAGAATTCAGGGAACTTTTTCTTGAGGAAGTGATATTTGAGCTTAAACCTAAAGAGTGAGTAGAAATTACCTGAGAAGAAAAGAGTTTAATGATTATTCCCTCATTCCTGAGCTGTTTCAAATACTCTAAGGTGGAAGGGAGATGGGACTAGAATCTAAATCTTTTAAATTATAATCCAATATTCTTATACTACAACAAAGGGAGCGGTTACAATTCATTTTCTGAGAAAATAAACAAACTAATCAATAAAGCAGATACTGTTCCATATTAAGATACAGGTCTGGCTAATATAACAAAGGAGAAATAACACTGGCAGAAATCAGAGCATTTCACAAGTTGTGCCATGGGACACTTACATGCCACTTATAGCTGAAACCGCTGGGCCTGTCACTTTATCTATTTACACAGCATGCTATAAAATAGCATTTTCTAAGTGCTCCATAATGTAAAAAATTGTGTGAAGCATTGGCTTAAATGAGACGGAGATTTATTTAGCTCTTACATAACAATCTCAGCATGATCAGTTCAGGGCTATTATTACAGTATCACTCTGGAGCCCATTCTTCTCAGTGAAGTATCACAAGAATGGAAAAACAAACACCACATGTACACACCATCAAATTGGAACTAATTGATCAATACTTACGTGCACATATGGAAATAACATTCATCAGAAATCAAGCAGGTGGGAGCGGGGAGGAGAGGGTGGGCAAATTCACACCTAATGGGTACAATGCGTACTATCTGGGGGATGGGCACACTTTGACTCAAACAGTACCAAAGCAGTTTATGTAACCAAGATGTTTTCAGCCCCAAATATTCTGAAATAAACTAAAAAAAAAAAGAATTACTGAGTGATTTCTAAGTGTCAGCACCTTTCTAAACATAGATACACCATATAAATACGTTAGTGAACAAAATTAAATGTTCACACTTGTGTTTACATTCCAATAGAGAAGGCAGGCAATAAATAATGAACACACAAAAATAGTATATTAAGGAATATTTTACAAGATCATAAATAGCATAAAAAATAAAAGTAAACGAGATTGGTAGTAGAAAGCTAGTAAATATTTTAAAACCAGCTCTGAAAAAATTTCCTGATGTGTAGTGTTTTCCAATTTCCATGGAGTAAATACTTTCAATATAGCCAATTTCTATCTACCAATATGATGTCAACTAACTTGCAAAATTTCTAAAACATTTATAATCAACTCTCATGAGCCAGCACAAGTGGGTTCCAGCATATCACTGGAATGCATCCAAGTTGCTACAAAGGATATTATTTTATTCCTTTTTTATGTTTTTATGGATGAGTAGTACACCAGTACTCCATGGGGTGTGCGTGTGTGTTTGTGTGTGTGTGTGTGTGTGTATTATAATCATTGGTTGATGGACACTTAGGTTGATTCCGTTTCTTTGTTATTGTGAATAGTGCTGCAATAAACATACGAGTGCAGGTATCTTTTTTATATGGTGACTTCTTTTCCTTTGTGTAGATAGGAATTAGTGGGATTGCTGGATCAAATGATAGATCTGATTTTAGTTCTTTGAGAAATCTCCATATTGTTTTCCGTAGAGGTTGCACTAATTTACATTCCCACCAACAGTGTATAAGCATTCCCTTTCTCTACATTCTTGCCATCATCTACTGCTTTTGACTTTCTAATAATGGCCAGTCTGACTAGAGTAAGATGGTAACTCATATGGTTTTAACTTGTATTTCTCTGACAATTAACGATGTTGAGAATTTTACCACGTGTGTTGGCCATTTCTATGCCTTCTTTTGAAAAATGTCTATTCATGTCCTTTGTCCGGTTTTTAATGAGATAGTTTGATTTTTTTCTTGGTGAGTTGTTTTGTTTGAGTTCTTTGTAGATTCTGGACTTTAGTCCTTTGTCAGATGTATAGTTTGCGAATATTTTCTCCCATTCTGTAGGTTGCCTATTTACTCTGTTGATTATTTCTTTGCTGTGTAGAAGCTCTTTAGTTTAATTATGTCCCATTTGCTTATTTCTGGTTATGTTGCACTTACTTTTGGGGTATAATAATAAATTCTTTGCCTCGGCCATTGCCCCAAAGAGTTTTCTTCTAGAATGTTTAGTTTCAAATTTTATATTTAAGTCTTTAATCCATCTTTATATATATATAGTGAGAGATAGGGATCCAGTTTCATTCTTCTCCATATGACTATTCACTTTTCCCAGAACCACTTATTAAATAAATCGCCCTTTCCCCAGCATATTTTTGTCTGCTTTGTCAAAGATCAATTGGCTGCAGGCATATGGCTTTACTTCTGATTTCTCTGTTATGTTCCATTGATATATATGTCTATTTTTATAAGAGTACTATGTTGTTTGGTTACTATAGCCTTGTAGTATAATTTGAAGTCAGGTCATGTTATGGCTCCAGCTTTGTTATTTTTGCTTAGGATTGTTTTGACTAATCAGGCTCCTATTTCATTCCATATGAATTTTAGGATTTTTTTTTCTAATTCTGTGAAAAATGACATTGGTATTTTGATAAGAATTACATTGAACCTGTGGATTGATTTGGGCAGTATGGTCATTTTAACAACATTGATCCTTCCAATACATAAGCATGGGATTGTTTTCCATTTGTTTCATGTCATCTATAATTTCTTTCATCAGTGTTTTGTAGTTTTCCTTATAGAGATCTTTCAACTTTTTTGTTAAATATATTCCTAGATGTTTTTTTTTCTTTGAAGATACTGTGAATGGGATTGAGTTCTTGATTTGGTCTCAGCTTGGTTGCTATTGGTGTATAGAAATGCTACTGAATTTTGTATATTGATTTTGTAACTTGGGACTTTACAGAATTCATTTACCCTGTTTAGGAATCCATTGGAGGAGTCTTTAGAGTTTTCTATGTATAAGATCATATTATCAGTAAACAGACAATTTGCCTTCCTATTTTCCAATTTGGATTCTCTTTATTTTTTTCTCGTGCCTGATTGCTCTGGCTAGAACTTCCAGTACCATGTTAAATGGAAGGGGTGTAAGTGGGCATCCTTGTCTTGTTCTTAGGGATATTGTTTTCACCTTTCACCAGTTCAGTATGATGTTAGCTGTGGGTTTATCATGTATGGCTTTTATTACTTTAAGGTATGTTCCCTCTATGCCTAGTTCATTGAAGAGTTTTTTTTTTTAATCATGAAATGATGTTGAATTTTATCAAATGTTTTCCTTGCATCTATTAAGATGATCATATAGTCTTTGTTTTTAATTCTGTTCATGTGGTGTATCGCATGTTAATCCCATTATTCCATTGTGGGCTTAGAATATGCTCTGCATGATTTTTATTTTTTGAGGAAGGGTCTCACTCTGTCAACTGGACTATGCAATCACAGATCACTGTAATTTCAAACTACTTGGCTCAAGTGATTCTCCCAACTTAGCCTCCTGAGTAGCTAGGACTTGTATGTGCACCACTATGTCTGGCTAATTGTTTTCAATTTTTTATAGAAACAGTGTCTCACTCTGTTGCCAACACTGGTCTCAAACTCTTGGCCTCAAGCTATCCTCCCACCTCAGCCTCCCAGGGTGCTGGGATTATAGGCAGGAACGACCACATACAGCCTTTTGAATGATTTTTATTCTTTTAAATTTATTAAGGTGTATTTTGCATCCCAGATAGGAGTCTATCTTGGTGAATTTCCCATATAAGCTTAAGGAAAATGTATATTTTGTTGTAGTTGGATGAAGTTTTCTGTGTCACTTAATCCTATTGATTGATACTGCCATTAAAGTTAGCTGTATCCTTATTGATCTTCAGCTTGATTGAACTGCAGAGAGATGTTGAAGTCTCCAGCTCCCATAGTGAATTCTTATCCTTTTCCTTTCAATTCTATCAGTTTTTGCTCCACATATTTTTCACATATTTTGACACTGTTGTTAGCTGCAAACAAGTTTAAGATTTCTATGCCTTTTTTAGAGATTTGACACCTTCATCATTATATAAAGCCACTTTTTATTGCTGATAATCTTCCTTTCTGAAGTCTGCTTTACCTTAATTTTTTTGTCTTTCTCCTAACTTTTGTTCTGTCTTCCCTGATTTAGTTGAACATTTTACATAGTTGATTTAATCTCTCTTAATATATCAATTATATTTATATTACAAAATTTTTTAGCATTTTACCTGGAATTTGCAATATAAATTTTAACTAATATGTACCTATTTTAAAATAACATTGTTTCTATTCATGTGTAGTGTAGTTACTTCATAAGAGTGTATTCTCACGCTATTTTTATTGGTATTTTTTCTGCTATTTCTACCAAATGTGACTTTATATTTCTTGAAATTATACTGTTAGGTTCTTAAGGATTTACCACTAATAGGTTTTGGTAGACATTTCTCTATATAGAATATCATTTTGGAAAAATTAAGTATACCTTACCTTTTACTTTTTTAACCCAAAATAACTACCTTATAAGGGAAATTTATCTTGTTTAAATTTAATAAATATTATATGTTTTAATAGCACTGTCATATTGTTTTATATTTTCTACTCATTATGCTTTCTTTTTTTTTCTCATTGTGTTTATTGAGTTTATCTTGGTTTTTGTTTGTTTTTCCTTTTCTAGGGTTTTGAAAGCCATGCTTATTTCTGTTATTTAGTAGACAATTGCATGCAATTGCTATATTTAAACTGTTTCTTTTTATTACAATAACAAGAATGCCATATCTACAATATTTTCATCATGAATGAGACACAATTTATAATAAATCAGAATATTTTGTTGATGTTATCTAGAATTTAAATTCCAAGATTTCCTCACTTTTATTTGCTACTTTGTATTTTGTAAGAAGAATTCCTTAATTATATTAAGCTTCACAGCCACCTCACCAGTGTTTCAGGACTGACCATATGTTTCATTGATTCCTTTCTCATGTTTGTTGTGTGTGTTTGTGTGTGAGAGATATCTAAATCTTATTCCTTTTATCTCAAGTAATTATTTGAGACTATGGATTATGTTCATGATTGCTAAACATTCTCAGGTTTTAACTGTCCCAAAAAGTCTTTATTATTCCTTTGCACTTTAATGATGATTTTGCTAGATCCAGAATTCTAGGTGCAAAAAGTGTATTTTCTCAGAACTTTTAGAGTGTTCCTCAAACAATATTTGAGGGCAATCTAATACTTTTTGTTGGGGGTGGTAGTCTTTTTGTTTTCCTCTGAACTATTTATTTTCATTTTCTCTGAGTGTTCCAAACTTTTATCAGATATTTCTCGGTATAGTTTTTATATATTTATTCCTCTTGAACAAGTCTTTCAATTGAAACACATGAAAATAATTTTTCCCTATTATTGTTTTGATTATTTACTTCTTTTTATAAATCTCTGTTATTGGTTTTAGAAGTTCTATTACAAAAATGTTCTCTACATTCTACCCAGAGTACACCTAACTTCTTACTCATAAGTTTGTTTGTTTCACACAACATAGTAGAGAAGATCTTTGATCTTTCAGCTCAGTAATTTATTCTTTAATAATACTAAAATCTTGCTTATCTGTTACTTCATTATTGTAGCAGTTTTAATTCTAATTGCAGAAAACTCTATTTCTTTTTTATAGCAAAAACTGCAAATTGTTCTTTGTTTACGGATCCAATATATTTGTGAATTTTTCTTATAAAAACTATTTTCTGAACTTCATTGAAAATTAATATTCTACTATATTAAGAAATTGATGATCTTTACATTTTTTCTTAAATATTTGAACATTCTTAGTTCTATACTCATATTCTTAGTAAGAGAATAAGTTATTCAATATCAGACATAAACCCCCATCTAAGTAAATATCCTTTCTCTTTGTATGAAGAGTAATAGTAAAAATATTTAAGGAACAGTATATTATTAATAAGCATACAAATCAATATATATTAAAATTTATAAATAAGCCTTTTAATTTTTAAATAAACTTTATATGATAAGTACATATTACATTATTCAACCTGTTTTTAAAGTGAAAGAATTGTGAATGTTTTTAAAGTAACAAAAAACGTAGAACAAATCAATAAAATTGGTTGATTTTTATGAAGTGTTGTTATAAGCTTATTTAGATTATGTGTGTGTGTATGTAGCTAATTAATGTCTTCATCTGTGCAATATTTGGCATAAGGGACTAAATGAAATGCTTCCAATAACTTCCTCATTAAGTTGAGAGTTGTTAGGTTACCTGTGGTCTAAAAATGTAGAGAATTTTTCTTAACATCAATGATAATGTTAATAGTACTGAATCATCTTTCAGATTCTGCTTAATTTAACAGCAATTACATTAAAATGTTCAACCTAGTCTGTGATTTTTTTTATTATGTTGAGCATCTCTATTATTGAAAAAGTGATGAAAATAGCTTATTACATTGCCATGTTTAATTGGATGAAACCGAATCCTGCAGAGGCAGTGACGCATGGCATTTAAGAGACTGGACTCTGTTATCAGGCTGCCTACATTTGAATTCCATCTCTAAAACTTATCTTTAAAATCATATCTTTGTGCCTCAATTACTTCACCTATAAACAGGGATGGTATAAAATTGTAGTATTCTTATGATTTGATATAAATTTGTTACAGTGTCTTACATAAAGGAAATGCTCTGCAAAAATTAGCTATTCTTTGTATGAGTAAAATTAAAATTTGGGAATTTCAATGGTTTTACCAAACAAACTACACCAAGTAGAGGCAAAATTGAATAGGAATAATGAAGAGGAAAAGCCACAATCTGAGAATCCTCTGGAACCTGAATACACATGGGAGTTAACGTTTCCTTTGAGTCCTCTCTTGTGCTATAAGAGTGTTAAATGAAATAGAGGCTAAAAAAATAATAAGAACAATAAACTAAGAATTAGTCTTTTAAAAATGATACACAAAATTAATAAATATTTGGTGAGACTAAGAAAGAAAGAGAGAAGACAAATAGAATCAGAAATGAAATAAGAGTCTTTATGACTGTTACCACAGAAACAGAGAGGATCATAAGAAACTATTGTGAATAATTATACTCCAATAAATTGAATAACCTAAATTAAATGGATAATTCTATAAATATACAACCTACCAAGAATGAATCATGGAAAAACAGAAAATCTGAAATGACCAATAATGAATAAGGAGTTTGAATCAGTGATCAAAAATCTCCCAACAAAGAAAAGTCCAAGACCAGATGGCTTACCGATGAATTCTATCAAATATTTTTAAAATAATTAATACCAATCCTTCTCAAACTCTTCCAAGAAATTGAAGAGGAGGAAACACTTCTAAACTCATTTTATGAGGCCAATATTATCCTGATACCAAAGTCAGACACAAACTTTACAGCACCTTTATAAAGTGGAAATGGAAGTTCAGTTCCTATTAGCATCATTTCCCATGGAGATATTAAACAGAACCTTGGAAATCAAATATTTGCAAACATTGAAGAACCTGTAGTGTAACATGGCTTGTGAAAAATTCTCACACACACACACACACACACACACACACAAAGAATATTGAAAGCTGTAGTTCTACAGAAAAATTCTGCAGACGTAAAACTCTGCTTACAATACTGGCAATATTTCATATTATTTCACAAAAAAAAATCACAAAATATCAATTCCCACAGAATTATAGTTTCTATAAAACCATATTGCTTGCTATGGATTATAATTTAATTTCGTACTTACAATACCCAGTATTCAGATTTTTAGTAGGCTAAAACAAAGAAACCATGTGCTTTCTAATACATTTTCTAGTTTTATGCATTATTACAGAGAAAACCTGCACGTGGCTTTAGAATTGTGGTATTTTTATCTTCATTAGTTTTTATAGATATTTCTAAATCTTAGGGCCAATTTTTATCATATCTTAAGTTCAAGATACCAGTTTCAGCCCTCCTCCAGCAAAGGATTGTATTCCTAAGGCCATGGCCTAGAAATGGGTCTTAAGACATTTTTGTAAAAAACAAAATTAAAGCTTTACTTATCCTATCCACATTTTTATTCCTGAATACATGTCTTTTCCCTATATTTTCTTTTGAAACTATACCCAATGATGCCTTAGGTTCATCTGTTAAACAAGATGCTATTGGGAAAAACAAGCATAACTCTATCCATAGCCCATGCCCCCATGATGTTTATGAGTTTAGGGGAGACAAAACTTGTATATACAATTTGGGTATGGAGGGTCAAAATCATAAATTTTGTATTAAAATATCTTACACAGGTAAATGAAATAGGAATTCAGAATGGGGTGAAGAAGGCAAAGATGCTGGAAAGGAATAGAGAACACAGCAACCAGTCTGATTATGAAAGAAAAGCCATACTATTAAATCATGAAAAAAAAATTAGAGGTACAAGGAAAGAATAGGTACAGAGTTCCTATTACATGATCAGCCTCATAAAAATAACAATGCGAAGATGTGGCCAGAAGAGATAATTCTTAAATGGCTAGGTGAAAATAGCCTTTCTGATATTAAAAACTGCTTATATAATTTTCTGCCATCAGTTTCAATGCACTAAAAATATTTATTTTCCCCTTACCTCCTTTTTACAAAATTCCCAGATACAATCATTGTCACTGAGACTAAAAAAAACTCTAAGAATTCTTTAATATTTATTGCTTATTACTCAATTATTGGTATATTTTCATCTTTGTATATATTTTTTCCTATTGTAGCAACCTTTAAAGTTTATATTTTTTTGTTAGTTATTCAATTTTTGTTCTATTTTCCTATTTCACCGAATAGTCAGTGTTAAGAATGTGCTTGCAACACTCATCACACAAAGACTAAGATATAAATAGGGCAGCTTTAAATTCAGTGAAAAATATGGCAAATATGTAAGCATTCCTATATTCATGAAAAGCTAATATATGTCTCACTCATTCACTCTCTGCTACTTTAAATGGCTTCTTTTGACAACCGTATGCTGTTTTTTATGTTTTACATGCTGAATATTACTGGACGCTGAACAAGTCTTTTGCAGTTTACAGCCTATAAATTGGTTGTATGTTACAGAGAAATAAACTTGAAAATGTCTCCTGTGTGTACCTGTTCATTGATCCAATACCTTGCCTTATGGTCATGCCCAGATTCAATAATCATCATTATGGAAATAACAATGCTTGCCTGTTTCAACCAGTAGTATCAACAGATGCTAAGAGTACTAGAAATCACACAGGCTTTCATGCATACTTTTCTTAGACTGAGTGACTGACTGCTTTTGACATGGGGAATATATTTATGAGTGTATTTTCATTCTTTTCCCCACCTGTTTCAAGTCTTCAAAGAACTCAATCTACTGTTCCATAATTTTAGTGCTTCAATATGGTCTCCTTTATGTCCTTTTCTTTTATCTACTGCTCAGAAGAACTTGCCAAAAACTTTAGGAGAGGTATCAAAAAGTCATAAAAGCTCTGAAACAATCTGGGATGATACCATCCAAGAACCAGAGAGCTGGAAAAAATGGAAAAAATCATTTTTTTCAGAGAACTTGACATTTAGGATATTGGTGGCATTGGCTAAATACATTCCTAAGTCTTAATTGCATCCACAGTTATTCAGATGTATATATATTTTAAAAAGGTCTGAGGGAAGAGAAGAACTAAATTACTACCAACTTTAAAGCAAATATTATGTGTCATCTATTTTTTCTATTTAAAGGCTAGTTTGCATTTTATAGCATTTATGTCAATGGAATTGCACACATGTAGTTTTGGAATGGGGACTGGCTTCTGTCACATAGCATAATTATATTGAAATTATGAGTCCATTTTGCCTGTGTATCAATAAATTGGTTTTATTGCTAATTAGAAATCAATTGTATGGATATATTAAAATCTATGTATCCATTTACCTGTTGAGAGGACTTTTTTCCATTTTGAGTTATTACAAGTAACGGTGCTACGTATATACATACTCATTTATTTGTATGGACATATGCTTTCAAGAGTAAATACCTAGCAGTGAAACAGCTGAGTAATATGGTAGGTGTAAGTTTAACGTTAAAAGAAACTGTCAATGTATTTTCCAAAGTGGTTATACCAATTTACCTTTCCATAAGCAGTGCATAAAATTTCTAAATGTTCCACAATCTCACCAACACTTGATAAAGTCAGTCTTTTTAAATTTTAGCCATTCTAATAGGTCTGTAGTGGTATATCAGTGTGATTAAAATTTGCATTTTCCTAATGACTAACAAAGCTGTCATTTCATGGACTTCTTAGGTAAACAATTTGTTTGAATAATTTGCCCATTTTTAAAATTTAGTTTTTTTTTGTTTTCTTATTATATTTTGAGAGCTCTTTATATGTCATATATTTGTTCACATCTGTTTCATTCTTTTAACAACATCTTTCAAAGAGCAGAATTTTTTAATTTTGATAAAGTCAAATTTAATACCTTTCTCTTTGGGTCATATATTTGCTACCATATCTAAGAAATTTTTGCCTGACTCAAGATCACAATTATTAAGGTTATCCAAATTGGAAAAGAGGAAGTCCAACTATCTTTCTGCACTGACAAAATATTAACTTTTAAATCTTCACCTATTATTTAAAATATGTGATTGTTAATTGTATTTGTCAACTTGATTGGACCATGTGGTGCCCGGATATTTAATAAAACAGTATTTCTGGGTGTTTCTGGCTGAGATTAGCATTTGTGTCAGTAAACTGACTAAAGCAAGTGGGTGCCTCCTGTGCGTGTCAGGGGGGTCTTCAAATCCCTTTTGAGCCTGGGTATAGCAAACAACTAACTTTCCTGAGTCTCTAGCTTTCAGATGGCAGATGATAGGACTTCTCAGCCTCCATAACTGCATGATCCAATTTCTTATAATAAATTTCTTCATAGTCTTTTTTTTTTTTTACCCTGGAGTTCTGTGACTAATATAGATTTTGGTACCTAGAGTGGTTCTATAAGAACAGAATTTTAAGGATAATTTTACTGAATTGGTTCTGGGGTTTTTGAAATTGGGTCACTAATCTGATTAGACTTATAGAAACTTATATCTCTATTTCCAGTAGTAAAGAGAGCATTGATTTTCCATGGTGGGATCTGACAATGAAGATCTGGCAAAATGCCCCATTGGATGATCTCCTAATCAAACACTTACAAGAAGCAAGGGGCTGGGTGACTGTGTATAGATACTTTATAACATTTTTAGAAAACTAATGCATAGGTTGACTGGATGTTTCTAATGGACAAAGTGATGACAAAAAAGAATAAACCTAGGGATTCAAATTCCCAACTAAAGTGCTCCATAAATGACCTAAAATTTTCTGTGTGTCCTAACAGAGACCCTTATCTCCTGCATCCACAGGGTTGAGATTGTGGAAAATTAAGCACAGAATCTCATCCTTCCACTGGCTGAATTACAATGCAAGTTGAACTCCCAGACTCATACTGTTAAAGTGAGGACACTGATCGAGAAAGAATGTGATTCTGTGCATTGGGATGGGGATTTGTGGGAAGACCCTGATGGAGCTGGGACATTGTGCCCCTAAATTCTGATAAGCCATCTTTGCCAGTGGAAGCAACCTCCTTACCTCTGGTAGAAGATTCTTCCTCTGCTCCAGTGGTATTGGCCTTTCCAGCCTTGTCTAAGGGGTTTAACCTTGCATTACCTGAGGGAACTGTAATGGACTTCTTTGAGGCTTTTCCTATGCAATGCAATGCTGATTTTCCTGCTTCTAGACCTATAACTAGTTACTTTTATATTTCCACTGATCACCTAAACACGAGGTCCAAAGTATAACATATGAGGAGGTGTATTAGACTCCAAAAGAGCTACTTGATTTTTCTAACTTATACAGACAGAAATCATGGGAACATGTGTGGGAGCAGATAATAGAGATGCAGGATAATGGTGGAAAGAACATAAAGTTGTATTAGAACAAATTTATGAATATGGGCTGATTAAGCAAGGATTCTGCATTTAATGTTGCAACTCAGGGAGTTAGAAAGAGCTCCAAGTGTTTGGTTGGTTGGTTGAAACATAGACCAAAATGTGACCCATAGTGAGCAAATCACATGGCAGGCTCTTTGCATTACAGAGCAAAGCTTTCCCATCCTCCACAAACAACTATTCTCTTTTTGAGAAACAACTCTTGACGTGCTGTTAGAGCTTAGTATAGACTGAATGCTTAACCATAGGCCTTCAAGTTACCACGTCACTTGAGTTACTCATCTTGACCTGGGCATTATGTAAGCCACCAAGACATAAAGTTCTGGGCACACACAGCAACACGCCATCAAATGTAAGTGGCATACACATGATTGGGCCCAAGCATGCCCTGAATTCAGGCCCAAATAAGTTACATGAATAAGTGGCCCACATACCCATAGTCCCCACTCCTCCTGCTCTGCCTTTTCTCCCCTAGCCTGCACCTATGGCTTTATTGGGGTATTTTCTAGGATCAGGTGACAGGAAGTGAAGACTCAGACCTGGTTTACAGGTGATTCTGCATGACATGCAGATATCATTTGAGGTGTACAGTAGTAGCACTAAACCCCTTCTGGGAAACTAATGGTAGCCATCATCAAATATGATACAAATGTAGCAAAGTAATATTTTGAGGTTTCAATTTGGCTTTTACCTTTTCCCCCATTCTTTCTGAGGGTTTATTTATTTATTTTTTTCACAGCAAAAGGCAAGAAAAAATATTTTCATTTCAAAGGCCAAAACTTTTAAGTGTCAAAATCCTAAATTCTGAATAATTTAGAAATTAAAATTTTTGTTATTTGTGATTTAGAAAACTCAATGGACAATAAGAATTAATTTTTATGATGCTTATTGCTACCTCACTTCCACACCACCCATGAGAGTAGATAAAGTTAACCCTGAAAGGTAAAAGATGAAAAAATAAAGCAAGAGTTTAGATGCTGGTAATTCATAGAAGGGGCTTTTTTCCTTCTATATACAAATTCTGGGGTGAAGATGGGAGCAATAGATAAAGTTTAGTTTGGGAAATTTAAAAAGTGGTTTAGTCAGAGCTCACAGAATCAGAATCCTTCCCTTTCTAGACTAGTGTTAGAGTGTAAGAAATTTCTGCACAAGCTCTCTAGGTGGTTAGCTCTGAGGCAACTTGATGGAAGCCTTGGTTACACCCATCATGAATCACACAGCCTGAAAATGTTTTCCTCAGCAGCTAAAAGCAGCACAAATAAGGCACTATAATGTGGCAGATGTGGAAGGGTATTGTCACAAGTTGAAGAAATGTGTCAAGATGAACCAATGACCTTTGTGGACCCACCACCAATAAGAGGAAATGAATGAGGACTTCACGGTAGAAACCATCATAAAAAACAAGGTTATGACTTTTGTTGGATATATCTCACTTCCCAAGCATTGGCCTTGGTCTTGGCCTTAATTAAGTCCCTAAGAAAAGCAACTTTATGAACAGAGGTGGAGAACAACTTACTAAAATTTAATTTTTAGCATCTGGTAGAAGAGAGGCTCAAAATTAAGTTTAATCATAAAAAAAATATTCCTCATATATGACATTTATGACTCAAGAATTTTGGCCCTGAAACTGATAAAAATCACTAATATTTACTGAGTGTTCCCCGGGTGGCAAGCATTGCATTTGCTGCTGCTCTACAAAGATTATCTCAGTTTTGTTAACAGTAAGGCATGTTCTAAAAACGTCCTTCCTAGAGCTAGTGTTTTTAATGACAGACCCAGTTCACTATGATGATAAAAGTTGGTATGCCCTCTTACAGTTACTTAACACCCTACAACTTTGATCAACATTGGATTAACTGTTCTTACACCTAGCAGTTGCACATCTAGCAATTTACGATGTGTAGTCATACCATAATTAACTTAATATTCATGTCTCCTATCTCTCAAAGCCACTTCCCATTAGCAAGACATTTATGATTTCCCAGCATAGTTGGCAACAATTTTATTTCTATACAGCAAAAGACAATAGTATGTTAGAGACATTCAATGTAAAATAAATAATAATATTAAAGGCTTTATCTTGGGTTATTCTCTGCCTTCAAAAAATTAATTGGCCCCCCCGAGGCTTAGGTGGATTTTAAAATTTTGAAGAAGGCATTGGACAGAGAGAAGAGATGTTAAAATGATCATTTTTTCCCTAAGGCATCTCCTAAAAGGCTATTCGAAATGGAAAATGTGCGCCTGAGGTCTGGCCTAGTAAGAACTAACAGGAACCACACCACATTCAGCTCTGACCTTTACAGTATTTTTCTAAAACATGAATTCAGCCTCCAGACTTGCCAAAAGGCATAAATAAGCTTTACAGTTTTGACCTTAGCTAACTGAGGAGCAACCAGGTAAGCTGGCATCGAAGAAAATTTGCTTTTATTTTAGAAACATTTCCTTCATGCTTATAAAATCTAAAGGTAGGTTGAGGGAGGGTAGGGATGGGGCAGCCCAGAGATAAACGGGATAGGTCAAGGGTGGTTACCTTTCTCTCAATAAACTGGTAAAACTGCTGAGGAGAAATCATATATTGAAAATAGGAGAAAAAAATTGTTTCTAAGGATCTCCTCATTTGTGTATATTTTTCTGTCTCTTGAGTGTGTGTGTGGGTGTGTGTATGAATGTTTAAATCACTGCATTTAGGCTAAAATTTTTTTTAAAAGAAATGTTAAGCCTCTCAGACATAAAAATGATCCCTAGGTATTTTTCTTGACCCTGCAAAAGTAAAAAATCATGAAATAGTCTTGCCAAGAGGAACAGATGTTTCTGTTGTATATTTCTTACTCCCTGGGCATGTTTGAGAATTCTAAATATAAATGTTCAAACAGACAGGGTGCAAACACACAGGAAGTTTGGGGGAGTGTGAGGATTCGTTTAGGCAATTCAATCTGATTCACAACTTTGCACATGAATCAAAAATCAGGCAAATTGGAAAAAGGAAGGTTTGGCCATATTAGCATGTGTACGGCATACATCTTAAAAAGAAAGCAAATCCAGACAGCTGGCCAATTTTATTACTAACTTAAACTACATAAAGAATAAATAGGCACAACTTCCAAAGACTTAAACATAAAGTTAATTTTGCATGATCATTTCAATACCTTTGTATGACAGAGTTCATGGGGTCATATACATAAATGTCTATGTTTTTCTCATATTTAGTACAGTTTCATATATTAGAAAATAAAAATCTCTCAGCCAAAGTGGTAAGAGGATCAGAGTAAGTATTTTGAGTAACACACAACTTGGCACATAGTTGTCTAATATTCAGTATAGTCTAATAGTCTAAACTTTCTGGTCAGCATGCTATAAGACCCAAATTAAACTCTGAGCCTTCAAGAGTACGAACCACAACTTTCATTCCCATGTTTAGCTAATCTCCCTGATGTATAGAATAAACAATCTTCTTTACAATGGTAACATATCACAGAAAATATGTCTTTATCACACAAAAAAAGTCTTTAAAAAAGTAAAAAGAAAATATTCCCTGACCTCAACTCCTTCAAAACCAAAAGTATTTTTTGTGGCAAACAACAATGTCAAATTTGATAATTGTATATTTGATAACATTCTACAATAAAACAAATAGATATTTGGGTGTGTATTTTGTGACTTTATTTCTGATACTTTCCTCATATGCTAGAATGCTTTGTGTTGTACTATTTGGAATTTTAAGGCCTTAATAACTCATTTATTTACTTTTTAGGTTAAACCTAGAATTGCTTTTAAGGTAAAAACAAATTCTGTCTTGGCTTTTAGGTATTTTTTTTTTAGCCTATGTATAATAGAAGATGTTACTGATGCCCAGATACCCATTCTCCAGTTTCTGTTTAGTGTTGGTTGAAAGTGCCTTATGTCTACCCCTTTCTTTGGAGAATTTTTCAGCACAGGCTGAAAAGGAGCCACCTTTTCAAGAGAATTTATGTTCTTCCTTAGCCACCCCTTCACCAAGGGCAATCCACTGTCAATTACTGACTGAATCAAGAACACAAAATGCCCCACACATGATTCCCTGTCAGAGTGGGGGGTGAGGGGTCAGATGTTAAAAGTTAGCTATCTTACGGTTTATCCATCATAGTCATGAATTCTGTCCTGTGATCATGTCCGTGGTTACTGAATATAACATTAAAATGGTTATATTTAACAGTTGGAAGAATTCTTACTTTGGTTCCTTAGCTTATAGAGTAAGAGCCATTGTAAAAGGAATGACAAAACAGAAACCCTTGAAATCTCTCCATCTTTTCTGAAGTAATAACACATTTTGTGAGAAAAGGTGGGGATTAGTGTCACCCTCAAAGACTTTAAGGATGAAATGCTTTACTTTGGATATGTCTCATTTAATTCAGCAGTCTAGCCCCTATAAAATACAGATGGATCATGGTGGATGACATTGACTACCAACAAACAACCAAGCAGTAGAATTTTAATTGCTACACCAGATGTGGTATCTTATCTTCCAGATGCAGTGTCGTATCTGAAATGGATTAACCATAAGCCTCTGATATATGCAGCAATTTGGTTTGTCTAATGCTTTTTTATTTTCCCAGTAGGTTTAGGAAAGGAGAAACAGAAGCTGGTGATATTCACAAGGGATGGACAAGAAAACACATTTACTGCCTTGGTCTAGGAAGGTGTTTATTCTCCTGCTCCTGTTCTGTCATCTTGACGTTCTTCAGAGCATCACAGTAGTCTACAATGTTGATAATGTCATGTTAATTGGACCCAAATGGCAAAAAATTTGGCAAATGCTCTGGATTACTTGTTAAGCCTAAGCCCATATGGGAACCAGAGAATGGAGATAAACCCTACAAAGGTTCAAAGACATGTCAAATAAAGGAACTTTTTTTTTTTTGAGACAGAGTCTCACTCTGTTGCCCGGACTGTATAGTGCCATGGCATCAGCCTAGCTCACAGCAACCTCAAACTCCTGGGCTCAAGCAATCCTTCTGCCTCAGCCTCCCGAGTAGCTGGGACTACAGGCATGCGCCACCATGCCCCGCTAATTATATATATATATGTATATATATATGTATATATACATATATATATAGTTTTTTTTTAATTGTCCAGCTAATTTATTTCTTTCTTTCTTTCTTTCTTTCTTTCTTTCTTTCTTTCTTTCTTTCTTTCTTTCTTTCTTTCTTTCTTTCTTTCTTTCTTTCTTTCTTTTCTTTCTTTTTCTTTTTCTTTCTCTCTCTTTCCTTCCTTCCTTCCTTCTCTTTTTCTCTTTTTTCTTCTTTTTTATAATTTATAAAGAAAAGAGGTTTCTTTGACTCATGATTCCCTTGACTAGAAAATTCAAGATTGGGCAGTTGAATCTGGTGATGGCCTCGGGCTGCCTCAACTTGTGGCAGAAAGTGAAAGTGAGAACTGTGCAAAGAGATCACAGCGCAAGGGAGAAAGCGAGAGAGAAACCTGGGAAGCCAGACTTTTTTTAAACAACTGTAAGCCATTCTTGGTCGGTTATACCATTAAGTATTGAATGATGAGGCCCAAACGTCAATAGTGAATAAACATTTATTTACATATTCTTAAAATATATTTCTAAACTCCCCACTAAAGCAAACAAAATATACAAATGAAACCAAAAGATATTTTTAAAAAATACACTTCTAGATAATGAAACAATCTTTGTTTTCTACATGTGGAGAAGTACTGGAGCCATTTTGATCATCACATTGAGAAATGGGTAGCTAGCAGTTCTACAAGTTTCAACTGTCACGCAGGCAGAAAACAGCCTTATATAAGTAACTTCTAATCATTTAGACAAATCACGATTAGTGGACTTCTGACCATGGTTCTTGATCTTCTGCATCCAAGAACAATGCAGATGTAAAAACATAGTGTAGAACTGGGAACCGAGACTCCTCAGAGGTCTGTGCCGGTGACTCAATCTACTTGTCAGGTTTCTTGTCTCTCTTTCTCTTATCCTCTTAGCTTCAACTTGGAATGAGAGAGTAAGGAGGGAAGAGGGCTAATGAAGAGCAAATGTCACACCCTCAACATGGCTTTAATGTTTACTACTTCAGAAACAATAAAAATTTAGGTGAAAGAAACTGTCTTATTTTTTTCTTTATATGGAGCAGCAAAATTCCACACACAATGTTTTGAAAACCAGAGCCTCCTAAGTCAGAGCTTAAAGTTATTTCTTAGTACTCATCTAAGGAGTTTTGGATAGGGTCATATTTTGAACATATGTATAAGACAGCATTCCATAATTGATTTATTAACATATGAGGTCATGTTTATGATTTCTTTCTGAAATATTTAAAAGCAAACTATAACTGCATAATCCTATAAAATCTATTCATCACAAACCTGCTTCAAAAGTTCATAAAAAGACAAAAAGAGCCAGCATATTGTATTTAGTTACGGTTGAAGTTTGTACTCCAAAGGATAAATGAATACGATTTGTATTTGCTATGGATCAGGCTGTATTTTATTCACATTGTATTACATCTCAGGAGAGAGTCTGCTAAATAAGTCCAAATGGCAGAGATTCAGAAATCCAGAAAAATGCAAACATCACATTTCTTTTTTTTCATGGTGGACAAGACAGGAATGATTAAGAAATCCTTTAGAAAATATTACAGTTTCAAATGTTTTCGAAAGGCCAGAGAATTTCGAAAAGCTAAATCTCTTCTCATCCCATTCATCTTTAACTATCTTGACATTGCATGCGATCTTTAAAAGTATAATGTGTGTACTTTGCTTTGCTAAACCCTTTTAATTTAGGCTTCCTGGATCCTTTATATTCACATACATTATTTGTCATCATCCCCTGCAGATGTCGATGGTTATCAGAGAAAACTAAGACCCTATGTTGGCTCAAAGATGGGGTAGCCTGTTCCTCCCAAAAATGTGTGTGCTAATACTATGCTTCTTTTATTGAGGGTCCCTGGAAGAGGTTAGATATTGAACCAAATTTACTCTAAGTTGCAAACGTTATTAGATCTCTTTCCAAGAATAGTTTTTACTAGAGGAAAAGGCGGAGATCTGGCACTTCTAAGAGTCTTTAGAAGGAGAAAGAGAAAAATTGTGGGGAAAGGGTCAAGGATCCAGAGAGGAAGGGCTTTGAGTATCAAAGGCAAATAGCCTCTTTCACAGCTCTCCTGGGAAGACGCAGGAAGGTAAAGGAAGATGAAGAAAGGGATATTGCCCGAGCACGCCTGCGTGAGGGGACAGTGCTGTCACACACGTGATCCTGTTTAATCCATTCCTAATCTTGAGAGACTACATTTTTTTTCTTACATAGATATGGGAACTAAAGCCTAATTTTTAAGTGGATAAAATCATGACTCCCATACAAATACACACTTTTCCAAAGGCTTTATTGAACTCATTCATTAATAAGAGAATGAGTAAGATGTGACAGATCAAAAGACAATCCTTTGAACAGATACATACAAAAGCAATCGTGAACGCTGTAATGAATTTGCTAACAGAAGCAAAATTGGTCAATAGTCACATGGTAATGACCAATTACATCTCCACTAGGATAAAGCTTATTTGTATCTTCATAGACAAAAATCATTGTCATTACTATCACAGAGTTGTAAAATAGCTCAAACACAATGAGAGGTGTAGACTCCTAGAAGATCAGATAACCCTTGGGAGGATCTACTTAGACCAGGTTTCTCAATGTCATGTTGGGACAATTTCTTGTAGCAAAGGGCTGCCTTGTGCACTGTAGGGTGTTTCACAGCATCCCTGCCCTCTATCCACTAGATTCCAGTAGCAGACCCCAAGTTGTGACAACCAAAAAAAGTCTATAGACATTGCCATATGTCCCCAGGGGGACAAAATCACCCAGGGTTGAGACACTGGTTTAAACACTGCTCAGTATTTCATTGAGAGGACACAGTAAACTCTGCCCATTTCCAAGTCTTCTACAATTTTTCCAGACAGAATGAGGTTCAAAAAAGTTAAGTACCATGGCTGTGATTCCATAGCTACTAGGTGGTAGAATGGATGTCAAAACTATCTCTGACTTCAGAACATGTTTCTTTTCATTCCACCACTCTGAAAATAGGAATTGGTGATATTTAGCTCCTTACGTGAAATACTTTCTTAGTAATTATAATCCAAATAATTCCAGCCCTTCTTGCACTTGCCCTAAGAGCCAGTTCTGCTTGGTGTCACCATTAAGAGCAACACAAATCTGACTCCAGAGGTCTAGAAAAATAGTGTTTTCACTGAAGTCTCTTGAAGAAGAGAGGAAGTTAGAATTTCATCCCACAGGAAAATAGCAAAACTTCCTAAAACTCTTTGTAGGCACCTGCCTCTGGAAAGCAGCTCCATTTATCTTTGTAGTTGCTTCCTTAATGTCTCTTCTATCTCTCTGGAACTCCAGCTTGCTTCTTTCTCATCCTCGAGTCCCATGCCCCACAGGGAAGCACTGCACCCCTGCATACATCAATTTAGTCTTTCCACATTTAGTTTTTTAATTCATCTCTCCATTCCTTATTCTGAGGGAAGAAAACAGGGTAAAGCTGTAAATGTTTGCATTTTGTTATTTTTGACTCTAATGCAAAGTGAAAAATTCTTTTTAAAGGAGAAGCCAGATAATAGCACATTTGAGAGTCTATTGATTGAAAGAATCTAGAAGCAGTGACACTCCAGGAACAGTGAGCACTCCAAGCACTCAGATCTTGGTTTCTAAATACCAAGATCTCCACTAAAAAAATCCAGAGCTCTTCAGAGACTCTTACTGGGGTAGGGAAGGAACAGAGTGAATCTGGAAGTGCTCAAAAATTAATGGGAACATGTCAAAAAAAAAAAGAAAATACAGGGGCCAACTAAAGAAGTTCCCATCACCAAATTTGGGACACATTGAGAAGCAGGAAGAATAATGACAGTTATGAGTCACAGCACAAAGAATCCACGAGTCCATAGTGATACTCAAAATAAAAAGCAAAACAAAAACCTTGGGGTGCTGGATGGCGAGGGAGAAGGGAAAGAATTTCTTTACCAAAGAATGTCAGAAAATAATGTAGAAGGAATGATATAATGATAAGATAGTATCTACAGCTTGTCTGCATGATTTTAATTTAGGTAATTCCTCCATTAGTTACACACACACACACACACACACACACACACAAATCTCTCTGCCTATTTATCTAACTGCATATATTTGGATTTTGTATAAGAATTTTTAGGTTCCCTGGCTAAAATAAGTTTGAAAACTTCCATGATACAATTTATTTTTATATATCTTATTTATATGTCTTCCTAGATTTCATTGTTTAGGTTTAAAAATTTAATTTAGCCATACTTTTATTGTTGCCAAGTTTAGAATTATTTATTATGCTGAAATGCATATCCTTGCCCATAATTCTCTGTGTATATTTCTACTGTTTTCTCCAGACAAATGCTAAGAAGCAGAATGGATAACTCAAAGGACAGAAACAGTTTTTGGACTTTTGGTACAGATTTTCCAGGAAAAAACCCCTCCAGCTGTTGGCTTGCATGACTTTCTGATTTATTAATAGAAACGGTCATGCTAATTTCTATTTTCTGGGCACCTACACTAAGCCCTGCAGTTTATAGGCAGCTCTCATTGTCCTCTCAGCAATCCTGCCAGGTGGATAGTATTTTTCCATACAAACAAGGGACCCGAAGCTCAGAAATTCATGTGCCCAGAGTGAGAAAGCGAGGTGCAGGATGCTCTGGATTTGAACTCATTTTATATCTCTCTAGAGCCTACGCTTTTTCCACTTGGCCAAGCTACCACCCTCAGTGTACTTGAAACAGGGTCTCATTGCCTTTCACTTTGTGACTCTCCTTGCTTAATTTTCATAAACTACAACCTGCTCTTCAATGCCGAGTTTGGATCCTATTACTCAGAAGGCTGGCTAAGCCCAACCCTGCGTCTCTGCCCCCACATCTCACACAGGGGCGTGTGAACAGGACCCCCCCCAACACACACACCCGATACCTCCAATTCTCATCCAAAATCATATAATTCTTTCTCCCCATTCCACGTTTGTTATCTCCCTTTAGGACCCTGGTTCCCAAATGCGTCAGTGTATTTATTTATAGTCTCAATCCTACAGCACAACCCTTTAGAATCACTGTACCAATACCACTTCCAAACAACACACCTACTGTGTCAAGCTGAATTCCTTGCAATTCCTTTCTGTCCTTAGCCTGTATCCCACTGAAGGTGTATACCCAGCATAGGCGTGAGAATTCTAAAGCAGGGTGGCACTGCTGACCAGTCCAAAGTGTCACCGTTCTAAAGTCTCAGTCCCCATCAGCACTAGCAAGGAAGTGTGAATCTGAGCCGGCTGAATTGCCCATGGGCATGCATGGGGTGCTTCTGAAATGATGGGGGGAGAACCCACATGCAGAGTCAAGCAGTAGAAATCCTTCCCTCTAGCGAGGGGGTAAAAAGGCAGTGACAGAAAGTCAGAGAAGGAGGAAAAACTGGGCTGATTTAGAGGAGGGAGAATTTCCCTCCCCCTGCCACACTATGAGGGCCAAAAGGGAGGTGCCACCATGGCAGCAGGGCCTGGTTCCTCCAAAGAGCCCAAATGGTAAAGGTCAGAGTCAGGCAGGACATGCAGAGTGTCACGGGGTGATGATGAAGTAGCCACATTGTGCCCCTGCCACAATAGCTCAGGTTAGCCTGAGTTCTACGCTCTGGATCTCAGGTTTGGATTTAACCCAGTATTTAAAGCAATCTGTGTTCTCCAAACTTGGGGGTGGGAAGAGAGAAAACTCAGCCATGTGAGGGAGTTTTACGGATAAGCCCCATGAGCATTCAAAAATGCATCATACAGAGCAAAATACAACTTAGAAGGATTTAGAGAGATTTCTGACATAGACCATGAAATCTGGCTCACGGAAACATCCATGAGTCAGGGTATTGCTCTACACAAGAAAGAACTAATTCCACTAAGTGAATTATTGCTGAATGTGAGACTAAAGGAAAGTTAGTATTTAATTTTAGTTAATATAATTGCTGCCACTTCACCCATCTCCTGCCCTCTTTGTGGCTGGCTCCTCTAATGCCAGGAGGCACAGATAACTCAGAGGATGTATGCTGGCCTGTGCCTAACCAGGCTTGAGAAGGAGCCCCAGTCCTATATTCACAACCTAAAAGAAGCCGAAGGCAATGTATTTGGGTTGCAGATGCAGAACCCGCCGATATGGAGGGCCAAATATATGTATTGGAACGAATTGAGTATAAGCGGACTTGCGCAGTTCAAACCTGTGTTCTTCAAGGGTCAACTGTACTTTTCACATTAAGATGATGTCCATTGATGCCAGGAGTTCTTGTGATTGGTTTAGCTTAGTATGTGTGAGTGTGTTGATAACCACGTGAGATATTGCAAGAGTCTCTTACTATGCCTTTCCCCCGCAGATGCTCATTCCAAATAGTCATTCCTTGGTACCCGCGGTGGATTGGTTTCCGGAGCACCCTGCAGATACCAAAATCCATGTATGCTCAAGTCCCTGATATAAAATGGTGTAGTATTTGTATACAACCTACGCAAATGGTTTAAGTATACTTTAAAGCATTTCTAGATTACTTATAATACCTAACACAATGTCAATGCTACGTAAATAGTTGTTATACTGTATTGATTAAGGAATAATGAAAAGAAGAAAATCGTCTGTACGTGTTCAGTAGAGATGCAACCGTCCATTTTATTTTCCAAATATTTTGGATCCCTGGATTACTGAATCCGTGGATACAGAGGGTCAGCTATATAAATAACATGGTCCTCTGCTGGGATAAAAATGTATGTTGAGCTTCTTAATAAACAAAACAAAAATCGATTCTCACTATCTAATCTCAAATTGGCAGCCAGGAGACACAGAGCTCTTCTCAATCAACTCTCCCCAGACAGCTCCGTGTTGAATGGACTGTGCTGTATTGCCCATCAAATGCATGGCTGGGACTACAGGTGTTGGGGTTGCTAAGGGATGTTCCTCTAAGTCCTTGATGCTCTATCCTGTTGGCAAGTCGCAGCACCAGGCTATCAGCACAGAACAGGGGTTGAAAGCACAGTATTTGGACTTGGGTCTGAGTTCTAAATCCGGTTTTATTACTTACTCAATGTGTGACTTTGGGGAAGTTACTTCACTTTTTGTGCCTGACTCTTCCTTTGTAAGAGGCAGATAATTAAAGCACCTACCTGTCAGGATTGGGGGTGGTGGCGTGTGCAGGTACTCAGCACAGGGCCGAGCATGGAGACAGTGCTGAATACATGGGAGTCGTGCTGATGAGTAGACTAAAGGTGGTGATATGAGCTCTCTAAGGAAAGCTACCATGGGAAGCGAAGTTCCAAGTTGTGGTCAAACAGGGAATCCGTCAGCTGCATTGGATGCAGAAACGAGGGAGGTAAAACATCTTCTCAAAGTGTCCCCTGTTCACCAAGCTTGAGCAGCCTTCCGTTCCCAGGCCTGAAGCTTCAGGCCAGTGGACGAGCCCGTGAGGGCGGCGCACGGACGCTGCCTCTGTCCCTCTGCCCTGTCCGTGGCTGTAAGGCAGGCATCGTCACGGCCGGCACCTGCCCCCACTCCACCGGACTGCGCCACTTGTGCGTCTAGGATCCAGCGTCCTTCCGCTGCACACATTTCCTCTTTCCTGGGGAAGAGGATCAGGCCTGTGCGCTCCATAATTTTTCCCTGATCATGTTCGCAGACAAGGCTGTCGTCACAGCTCCTCAAGTACGATGCCGCTTTTGAAAGGGAGATCGTTCAAAAAATTGTTTCGATTTTTCCCATTTTATGTTTGTAATTAAACCTTTTCCCTTCAGTTTTTGTGCCATTGATCCCCGCATGCTGTCCATCCAGCTGTCTGTGTGCTTTTTGTTTTTTACTGTATGAGATGTTGCTTCACATTCTTTCTTTTTATCTTTGGAAATAGGCAGAGTGTTATTATTTTAAAAACTCTAATCAATGGTATTTGTATAAACACATTTCAAGAGCTTTAAAAAAAACTAGAGCACAGGACAAAGGAAAAAATAATAATTTTATTAATTTTTAAACCTATGGACATACTCGAGGGTAGGAAAAAGTAGAAGAGAGAGCAGTCAGTTTAAAAATAATAATAACAGCAACAACAGCAGCAGCTTTACCGTGTGGTTTTTCTTTGCAAGAGGAAGAGCCGGACTCCAAGAAACAAGAGCTATTTGCCTCGGTACAGAAATAAGTCATAGGTTATTTTCTCCTTTCTGTGAAATATTATTCAAACCGAATATTTATATTCTTCCCTTCAGCAAAATGCTATTGAAAATGAATACGAATCTTGTGGGAATTTAAGCGTTGCGTATTGTCTAGCTGACAGAGTCATTTATAAAAGTTGGGATATTTTATACCCCATCAGGGCTTAATTAGGGTTTATAAAGATCACTGGCAGTTGAGATAGAAATACTGCGTTCTTCCTTCCCCCAATGACTTTCCCCTCTCCCTTGATGAGGGCCTTTAAAACTCATTTAAGTCTTGCTGAAGTTAATCATAAAGATAGATACCAACCGTTCTGCAGGGGAATCTAGTCCTCTGCACTTTCCTCCTTTCTCCCCACATTTCTCGGAAAACCGTAAGCAGAGTTAGTTCCGATGCCGACCCTTCTCCTAATCGAGTTTTGAAAGGAAATTTCCTCAAACAAGAAGAGGCTGAAAAGACATGCAAAGCTCAAAACCTCTGCACTCAGAATTTCAGCTGACTTAGGCCAAAGGATAGAAAATGAACAATTTGGTGACTCCAACAGCAGAAAATTGCTGACAAATGGTGTCTTTGCACAGGAGATATTAACACTCTGGCTGCGAGGGTGCAAAATTGGACAGATGGTGCCTACTAAATGCAAGCCTCCTGTAATCTATTTCCACTTGTGTTTGTTGTAAACTTTTATTTTAAATTTGGTGCTAAGAGCAAAAAAAAAGTGTGTTAATGACACCAGCCAGGGAGAAACTTGCAGCAGCTCTTATTTAAGAGCTCAATTAATGCACCTTGAATTCAGCCTGTGGTTCTCATGCTCTTCCTGTTCTTAACCTTTCCTGGGAACAGATGAAGGTGAAACTTCACGGGAACTAGAATATGTGGTCAGATATCAACTGTACTAAGTTTGTCCTAAAGTGGGACTTCTGAGGCTCCTTGCATCAAAAGGGACACCCAGCATCGTTCTCCCTCTGCCGCCTTTCCTCTTGTGGACATACTCAGTGAGCATTTTACTGAGCTGCAACCATGAGGAAAAGGTGAGACACAAATCTTACTATGTGGCTGTTTATTTGTTAAGGACAGACAATAGGTTGACCAAGACATAAGGCAATTGTCAAAGCAAACTGTCAAAGCATGTCTGTTTTAAGTTTAGCTGTTAAGTCTAGAGCAGGACAAGAATATTTTAGAACATTTAGAATCTACGAATTCCATCTCTCTGGTTACGCAATATGATGAGTTGTTTTGTCGTATTGCTCTCATAACAAGTATTCAGGGAGCTGGGTTTTGATCTTAACATGTGTACACGTCTAATGTTCTCAACCAAATCCAAGAGCCCCCAGAGGAGAGGCTCTGTCTTGCATTTCCTTGTACCCCCGTGCACCGTCTATGAAGACCGTGTTAAGCGTTCACTAAATGCATGTCGACTGAGCTCTCTAGCCAAGTTTAAAACGAGAATGGAAAGATCACAAGCAGATCATTTATGAATATAAACATTGAGAGACCAAACGTTCAGGAAAGTCAGTGCTGAGCAAAATCACTTTATAAAACAATGAACCAGCCCCATGATCCGTAAGCTCTGGGTCTCTTCCTAGGGGTACACTTGGGTGTTAGCTGCAAGTAACATCACCATTTCTACGGAAGAACTGGGTAGCCTCATGGGAGCTCAGATGCCCACACCACCCTCATTACTCTGCCTTGTGCTGGCCACAGAAAATCACTGTGTCTGTTGGATCCTCAGGTGCAAGGCACAGAGACTGACACTGGATCATTTAGGCTGCAGAGAGTATGGGCCAAATCAAAGTATCTCCAAGAGGCCAGGGAAATTGTGGCTGGAGGTCGGACAGCCAAGAACAAGGGCCAGACGATGCTGCAGAAGTGATCTGGCAGATACCACTGTCACCACCACAGGGCACAGACGCTGCCGTTTGCACCACGATGCTGCCATCACCAGTGCTGGACTTTAGATGCTGCCCCGGGACCACCTCACCTCTGGGAGATTGTTGTAGTTGATGCTGGTGCTGCATCTGGGGAAAACCAGCTTCTTTGCTGTACCAACTCCAGATTGGAGACTGAGGGCTCCTCTTCCCATGGCTGCTGGAGGTGAAAGTGCGAGGGAAGCTGGCAAGCAGGTGCCTGGCATTTTCGGCTTCTGCAGGGGGAAGAAGACTGTGTCGTACGGGGTGTGCCTCTTTAAGAGGGTGGGCATTTCTGGGATAGGAAGGGGTTCAAACGCTGGCCAGACAAAAATAGTGGCAAATGTCCACTACATCCACTATTTCATTAATCTGGGGTTCTGTCCAGGACTGGAGCTCTCTGTGCTCCCCAACAACCCATCCTTCTAAGCCGCCACCACTCTTGCACCGCACGGCTGCTCTGTAACACCTCACCTGTGCTCGCCCTCATTAGCCCGCCAGCTCCCTCAGGGCAGCGACCCTGCCCCGTCTCTGCTACGTTCTCAAAGCCCAGGCCCTGGCACAGTGCCAGTACATACTTGATCCATGAGCGAAGGTCTATCTGCTTGGAAGCTGTTCTCTAGGCAAGTTGCAAAGGAGAGCTGGGGCAGCGAGAATAACTCCAGTCTTTTCCACTTTTCAACTACAGGCTTCAGGGCACCGGCGAGCCCCCGGAAACCCCGCATGAGTGTCTGTGTGCATGTGCATACGTGCATTTCTCTGCGGAGAAAGCCCATTGTTCGCACCGTGTTCTCAGAGGAATCAACACAGCCAGAAAGAACCCCTAATGTAGACAGCATCTATTTATGTTTGATGCGTACTTAAAGGAAGACATGCTTGCTGTGAATATGTAAAAAAAATATCAAAATCCCACAGTAGGGTGTTGCCATGTCATAGGGCAGCATGTTCCTCTCTGTCTTTGTGTATTTTTACATTTTATACATCAAACATTTTTTTCCGTATTGTTTTTGAATAAGATTGCTCAAGCTCGTGCAGTTGGAGTGAATTGCTAGTGAGAATGTAATTTGGTTCAACCTTTCTGGAAAGCAGTTTAGCAATGTGATTCATGAACTTGAAATGCATGTTCATACCCTTTGGCATACTATTTGAATGTATTGAAATACATTGTAAGGAAATAATCCAGAATGTAAATAAAAAATTGACACAAGAAGATGTTCATCACAGTGTTATTTATAACAGCAAAAAAAACCACCCTAATGTAAATGGCCAATAACGGACCAATGGTTAAATACATTACACACAATATACAGTTACACAACTGTTAAATGTGATGTTTATTGAGGCATGGGGAAATGCTGACAAAATGATATTAAGTGGAAAGCAAGGTACAAAATTATAAATACAGTATTACTTCGATCATATTTTAAAAATAGAGAAAAAATTAAAGGGTAGTATATATTGCAGTTATTAAACTGGATGATTGCCTTTTTCTGCTTTATACTTTTCTTTGCCTTTAGCCATTCTAAAATTAATACGCATTAATTTAGAATTAGAGGAGGTGACATGAACATTGTCCAAGAGAACATGTAACGTGGGGCATGGACAAGATTTAAATCAGGCCCACCAGAAATGAAGCTACATTTGTTCTGCCACATCAGGGTCACAAACTCAGAAGCCACAGGAACTGTCCAGTGTGGTCAGCGAGCCAGGAGGATGGAGTGTCCATACTAGGAATTGGTGGGGACTCTGGTGCCCTGCAGGCCACGTGCCCACCTGAATGAGGCAGCCACTCCTCTTCCAGTCGCTGTGTTCCGTGGGAGAAGACAAACTCAGTGTCAGTAGATCTTTGAGCATTTCAAGAGAAGCTAAAAGTCTAGCTTTTGAATATTAAATCTCTCCATGTTTAAACGTTGATAACTAACTCAAAATATTTACCAGCACCGTGCAGCCCCATGAAGCTGAGTTGAGATTTCTGCTCTATACCACACCCCTCTCCCTGCAGCAGGGTTTCTGTCACCTGGATGAATCAAGCACCTGACCTGATCCTGTTCCTCAGACCTCAACAGTGCCTTGCCTGTAGCCTCCAACATCTGAATCTCTGGAAAGTTGTGACAAGCTTTGATCAAATTGCTTATATTTGACACTCCATAAACATGAAAGTGGACTTAAGGCAACTTCTCATAATAACATTTGCCTGTGTTCCTTGGGACACACTGATTAAATTAGATATTTAAATTTAATCAGAATTAAAAAGCATTGACACTACCCAGGCAATAATTTGGTCACTATTACAGAAAGCAGGTATATTTCTGTTTGAGTATAAAGTTGGGGTACCAGTGTCTTTTCCCAGAATGACACCTTACAGGTTATATCATATAACACATGAACAAAGATCGAATAAGGTAGAGTTCCATATATCTAAAAGGACAGCTGCACGGTAAAATTCCAGAGGAAAAAATAAGCATTTTTGCAAAAATGTTTCTAAGGCTGCACTTCAAATGCCTGACCAAGCCTGAAGTGTCTTTCTTCTGGGAATATCTCATCCTCTACTTGTGCACCTGCTTTCTCAATTTTCGTTGTGAGTTTTAATTAAGGAGTCTGAATTGACTCCTTTCCCCCAACGTGTAACGAGGACCTAATGGAGTAGACAGCTTTTTCTATAATGTAGGGTAGTATCTTTATCTCCTACATAGTAAATCTCAATTCACTGGCAGAACATTTTGCAAATATTTTGCACACTGCAATGTTTAGGTGTTTTCCAAGATTAATTGTTTGCTAATATTCCAAATTACCCTCTGTAGGTACAGGCGGTTGCTTTTTTTTCCTTTGGCATAGTGCTTTTATTTTGACAAGAATGTGACAAAGGATTAATTGGATCCATTTATTCCTCAAATGTTGGACTCTCAGGGAATTCACTAGTTCCACTTCTAATCAAGAGCTAAACTGGCAAGTTGGTAGTTAGCAAAGTTGGCTGCACTTCTGCAAATATCAAATGTCTACGAACAAGACGAAGAGCGCTGTCTCTCCTTTCTGGTCAGATGGTTTCATTTAAGATCCAAAGGGTCAAGGGTCACAGCATGACCTCATCAAATTAGACCCAACTGAGAGAGGTGTTTAGCACAACAGAAAGGAAATAATCTGAAGGACATTAAATGCAAATGAAATGGCCATCTGCAAACTTCAAACAACACCTGATCTAAAAAAATAAATCTCCCACTTAAAGCTGAAACCTTGCCTCTTTCTCCCCTCTGGAGTGGACACAGAAGTTTGTTCTTGTAGCTGCCTGACAATCACTCAACCTGCCAAAGTCCATTTGCATTTAATATTCCCCTCCACTTTTTCAAGTTGAAAAATTAGACAATGATCTCCAAGGAGGAAGAAGAGGAAAGTTTAGGCATGAATATTACGCCTTTGCCTCTTGTGCCAGGATGGCCACATTGGTCACAGGAAGCTTTGATTTCTAAAACCGGAAGCAAGTCACTTTGGGGTAAGTTTATGTGACCATCCGTTGGCAATTCCGCGGAGTGGGGCTATGAGATGAAGGTCCTAAGGATGATGGGAATTATAGTTTATTTTTTATTTATTCAGAATATAAGTCTTTACATGCCAGAAACTGTGCCAGGTCCTGCGGGTACGCTGCTAAGCCAGCCAGATGTGGTCCCTGTCTTTGAGGAACTCCAAGACGAGTGTACAAGTGGTTACTGTAAAGCAGAACAAATACTCCGGAAAGTGCGGTTTGCTCAGAAATACCCAAGCGTTACCCGAGTGGCCTTGTCCCGCCCAGATCCAACCCAGACAGAGAGGAGAACAAGGCAGGTGGTGGCTCTTCTCCAGGGCACCAGAGTTAGGCCCTTGAGTGGCGCTGTTGCTGGCCCTGTCGGCCCGCTTACCAGGCATGACCTGCACAGGACACGTCCCCTGTCTGGCCCTTGTTTCCTTGTCTGGCTAAAAACAAAGGCTGATAGGTAGGAGTAGAGCTACTCTGTTGGTATAAGAACTTTCTGAAAACAGACTTCTGGCAAAATTTATTGAGCTGCTTTGTGAGAAGGTGAGTTTCTCCCTCACTGGTGCTTCCAGAAAGGGGTGGAAAACCACTAGCGAGCTGGGCGCAGTGGCTCACGCCTGTAATCCTGGTACTCGGGGAGGCCGAGACGGGCGGATCGCTCAAGGTCAGGAGTTTGAAACCAGCCTGAGCAAGAGCCAGACCCCGTCTCTACTAAAAATAGAAAGAAATTAATTAGCCAACTAAAAATATATAGAAAAACTTAGCCGGGCATGGTGGCACAGGCCTGTAGTCCCAGCTACTTGAGAGGCTGAGGCAGAAGGATTGCTTGAGCCCAGGAGTTTGAGGTCGCTGTGAGCTAGGCTGACGCCATGGCACTCACTCTAGCCCGGGCAACAGAGCGAGACTCTGTTTCAAAAAAAAAAAAAAAAAAAAGCCTATCTTAAAAAAACAAAAAAAAAAAAAGAAAACCACTAGCGAGAGATATTGGTGGGCAAATTGCAGGGAGAAGGTGGCTTCTAGAGCCAGTTGCAGCTCTAGCATCACAGAAGAAGAAGTAAAAAAGAGGTTTTTATTTAGTTTTAAAACTCTGCAATTCTATTCATTTGAGTGAAAAAATCACTGTGAAAATTTCACCCACATTACATTATCAAAAACTCTCATTTGCCCAAAAATATCAGTTGGCTGGTGCTTCTTGAAGTCACTCAAGGCTATGACCCTGAGTAACTTAAAGTAAGCACTCCCTTTGGCAAAATTTAAATTTCCTTAAAAGGCCATGTTTAACAACTTCTTCAAATATCCTCTAGTGTTTCTTATAGAACGTATGTGGTACACAAACATTTGTGATCTTTATCGAGGTCTGCGAGCTTTCTCCTGACGCTGTGTAGGGTTTCTTTGTGGCGCTGTTGCTCGTGGCTTATGAATAACAGTTTGTGTCATGCACAGTCGTGGACACTGGGAGGCTTTGCAGGCTCTGTCACCTACCAGTGGCTGTATCTTGGGCAAGTTCCTTAAGTTTTTTGAGATTTAGTTTAATTATTTATAAATGGGGATTATAAAAAAAAATGGCCTGTGAGGATTTTATAAACTGTAAAGAACTATGGCAATAAGAGGGGTTGTCACTGTTCCTCATCAATGTTGGGCACCAGGGTTCCCGTGCATTATGGTGCAGAAATAGTGGCCACATAAAAGAGGGATCTTCTCACATCAAGACAGTTAGGTGTCTTTTTGTTGCAAAGGTGATCTGGGAAATGAACTATGAGCAAATATTGCTTCCGAGATAATATAATATAAGTTTGTGGTTCTGCCCCCATTTTCCAAGACTATACATGAGGGCATAAAGATCATAGCTCATGAGAAAAAGTGAAATGAAAGAAAAAGTAAGTATATTATCCCAAGTAGTATTTTGTTTGTCCACTGACTAGGGTCCACATCCATTATATCCAATGACTCGTTACTCCGAGCTTGCTAATTTACCCTGTGAAAGCCTCTGAGAGTCAGAAAGAGAGAAGCCAATAGCATCAGAGGCTCTGAGAGGTTGTGTGTGGGAGGTACGTTCATTTGATGGTGCATCGTCATGGGGTTTTGGGTACATGGGATCTTGGACTTAGCGCAGCTGCTTTCTCTAATACCCACAGAGACACAAGCAGCCATGCATGCTGCAGGGGTGCGTGAAACAGTGGGGCAGAAGGAACGGCAGAGGAGAGGAGCAAAGGGAAGTGGAAGGAGGGGTGGACCAAGTGCAAAGAGGACCTGACTGCTCCCTGCTCTGCCATCGTCTGGCAGACAGACATCAGGAAGCCTTGGGGGCTCAGTTAACTCATCAAGACAAGAAAGAATTGATTGAATCAGGCGCCCTCCGAAGACTAGATAAAGATGCGGCAGAAGTTTTGTACGATTTGGCAGGGGAAGGTGTGGGTTTGGGCAACCAGCCCTATCACTAGCGGGTTATGTGATATCTAAGTCCAAGTCCCTTGCACCTCTCCTAGCTTTGCTTTTCTCATCTGTAAAATATACCTGTAATACCTGTCTCACAGGGTTACAGAGAGGATTCACTGAGAGAATCAAGATGGAAATAGTTAAGTGCAACACCAACGTCAACTTGTTTATGGCCCCCAGAGTGAAGGGAAAAGAATATGGGAGGAGAAAATACGCACTGAAGAATATAAATGGTTTCTCTCTAGCTAAGATGGATCTGAAATATTAATGGCTAACATTCGCTTCCCTAGAACTAATGCACTACATTCAAGCACTTTTCATCATTAAGCATTTTTTAATGCATCAATAGATAAGAGAAGCCAGACAAAAACATTTAGATCCTGGCCAAAACGTAAGAGAACTAGACATCCAGGATGATGTTTTAGCCTGCGTGGTTGGGATATAGAAATTCATCATGTGTTGCTGGGATCGAGAAACTTCTTGGACCCGGTGGTGATACAGGATAACTCCATCAGCCTGTGCTTGCTAGGAAAGGAGAAGGAAAACTGGGGCATGAGACCTAACTGTCATCTTTGGGGATGACGACACCTCATCGATCTTGTGTCATTTCAGAAAATGGCCAATCGCCTCCTTGCCTTGGAATTGGGTCAGGAAGCAGTGATCCAAGGAGGCATTTGTTATCAGTGAGGAAGCAGTCAGTGCAGGTAGCGGGGGATTTATGAATTTGAGCCCAGGAACGCTGGGTGTGGGGCACACATCTGGCCACAAGATGCTCTTTGGCTGCCTTTTGGATGGAGAGGCTTGGTCACAGGAGGTCACGGCAGGTTCAGTGGGATTGCATATGCTGGGGGCTATGGTGAAAGTAAACAAGCCGCCCTCAGGACTTCAGGCTCCCCCAGAACAAGGATGAGGAAAGAGGTTTGCTCGTGTGTATTTGCAGAATGATGGAACTATTAATACTTCTTAGTGCTTAGAAACACAAAGCTGATAGCTGTCTCTCATCAGTTAGTATTGAAAGTTTTATGTGAGGACAATGACAATTAAAAAGCTACCCACATCAGAAGAAAACTGCTGTAAAGTAATTACAAAAGGGGTTAAAGAAAAAATACATCCCTATGTGCTATCAGTTCTACAAAGTAAATCAACAATCAAGTCCACGTAATTCCTGTACAATAACTGTTGCTGGTTTTTTTAAGTTATTGGTAAAAGATTTGAATGAATTTTAAAAGCTTTCTTTGATTTGGTTTTATTCTTTAAAACTGATATTATAAACTAGCAGTAGAGAGAATAAATAATAAGGACAGGAATTAAACTGGTCACTTTGTAGTGTTTTTAGTAGAGGGAAAGACCCCCCCCAAAAAAGGGTTTGTGACTCAACTTGGGATTAGAGCCCTAAGGAAATAATTTATTTAATAAAATTGGTAGCAGTCACCAGTCTTTGATAATGCCATGTCAAAGAAGAAAAATGTGTTCAGCAACAAGGCTGACTTTTTCCCATGTGTCCTAGGTTTTGAAACTATGGCTGCAGAGCCATCTTCGTTTTGCATCCATGGGTTTCACAGATTAAGGACCAGTTTTTATATTCATTTCCTAGTGTGAAAAGTCCACACCATGAGGGCTGTTTAAATTCAGCCTCCACATCTACATGTGACTTCATTTGGATTTCTCATGGGGGGCTCCATCCAACTGCATCCATGGCCCTAGACAAAGCAACTCTTCCTTGTTGCATTTCTTCTAAGACTCAGATCTTTCCCTTCTAAAATCCCTTCTAAAGGTCTCAAATTTTAGCTTCTGACCCTGCTCAGGCCTTAATACCCAAGGATCCAGCTGTTTGGGCCTCTGGGTCCATGACTCTACAGTAGCCCCACATTTGCACTCAATTTCTGGTATGCAAAGATTTTTCTTTCTTTCTTTCGAGCTCAGCTATATGTTTTTTGTTTGTTTGTAAGGTTGTTTTAATTTGTTAGCTTTTTATTCTGAATTTCTAAGGGATTGTGACAGGAAAGTTTCACATTGGCTCAGATCACTAAATTGCCAGAACTAGAACCCCACAATAAGGTTGATAAAATTAATTTCTTTGAAAGATTCATCAGATGGGTTTCTTATGGAATTGACTTTTATAATGTCATCCAGTGCCTTGTCTCTTTCTGTCATGTGGATAACGATGTATTCTTGAAATTGGCCAGGCCTGGCAGTGTTGGAGGAAGAATGCTGAAGAGGAGAAAGAGTTAACGTCTTACTCCTATCACTTCCTGGCCATGTGACCTGGGACAAGCCACTGAACATCTATTCAACAAAGACAATAATGCCAGCTCCTTCCAAATAAGGTGAGGCCATCATAAAATTTGGGAGCGATTTTTATTTTTCACTGGGTTTTTATTAGTAGCAGAACCAGGTTTCCTGGCTAAGAAGCATGATGGGCCCAGAAGATCAGATCCATCTGCTAGTTTTTGAGAACTACGAAGATCAGTGTTATTCTGTGAGATTGAAGGAGATTTTATTTTAAAAATTTTTATTATTTTTAACATAGCTCTTTTTAAAGCATGGGAGACAGAGGGGTTTTTATTAAGGCAGAAGAAATAGTAATGTTCTCTGATATTTCCTGTGTAGGAGCATCGAGTGTGGTTTTCTCTGCTCACTGTGGATTTGCATGGCACTCATCTCTCGCATCATGTATGATGTCATCAAATAGAACCCTGGTCCTAGTTCTATTTAGACAGATATACACATCCTCCATATGTAATTTCAGCCCATTGAATTTTCCCATCAAATATTCCCCCTTGATTTTCCTTTATTGAACTGGATACATGTTTTTACTGAGCATTGCTCTGCTCCCCATCTTGGAGGTGAAACCACTCAGTGTCAGAGTGTGAAAAGTATATTGATAATAAAGACAAAAGTGTAATTCATCCAAAATCTGGGACCTGGAGTCAGAGCTTGGAATGCCAGAGAGGGTTGCTCTCATCCACTTCTGCACACATTGAAGAGGAAGTGAAACATACCATCACTATGTTTTCTTTTCTTAGGTGACATGTAAGAGAAAATGCCTTGATTACCAAAGATTTTCGTCTCAGTGTAGAAAGTCTTCATATATTTTCTTAGGAACCTTTCCATCTGGAAGAAGAGATGTACATGAGAAGGGTTCTCTTACTAAGAAAGACCTACCAGCTGGGCCATTCCAGGCAGAGTGGTAGACCCTGAAGAAAGAAAGAGTCCAGATTGCTGCAAATACATCATATAAATTCACATCCTTAGAAAAACATGTTTAGGAACAGCAAACAATAGGTGAAATTACAGTATTCTTTAGGATTCCTGAATCGAATATAACTACTCCAATACTGATCTTCCCAAATTAAAGGCTGGTGGCCTTTCTCAATTCACATCACAGAATTTGTTTATTCATTTTTCACCCATGAGAAAAGATTTCATTCCTCCAAAGTGAAACCAGTCAAATGAAGTTTTGAAAATTTACTTCATATTAACTATTAGGCTTGAAACAGAAATTGATATTTCCCAGAAGAGTAATATTAACATTCTATTAGGCAGCATAAAACTTATGTGAAACTTATATCTGGAAGATTTGCCTGGCCCTTGCTAGGGACAACATATAAATTTGTGAACTGACATTTTGAAAAATAAAATTGTTTTGTTTCATCCTTAAACTTTTCTAAGTGATATGAATTCTTTATGGTAAACACATATTACTTATATAAAAAGTAATAATTTTCCTTAACAACTGAGGAGCAAATATCCCAATAAATATTAATAATTCTAGGTACTGGAAATACAGATGATTATCATTTTCTTCTTTTCTTTTGTGTATTATCCTATATTTCCTACATCTCCTGAAGTTAAACAACTAATAAGAAAAATACTGAAGTGGAAATAATGAAATAAGAATGAAATCATTGACAGCTATAATTCTAAACAGCTTTTTAAAGAGACATTTTATTGAATGCCATCAATTAACCAAACATACAAATATGTAAGCTTTCAAAATCTATCTTGCTAAGTCCTGAGTACCAGATTTTCATCACAAAGATATATGCAATTTTTAAGCTCAGATAATTTATGTGTTTTAATTTGAGCCATCTTCTTTTCATTTGACTAGTGAAAATACCTTCCGTACAATGTTTAGATTTTTTTTAAACTCAGCATTATTTTTCTTTGACCATCCTTTGAGTTTGAGAAATTTTAAAAGTCCTAATATATTGAGTATATAAATCATTAAAAAAAATACAAATTGACAGCTCTGTTCTATCACACCATCTTTCAGCCGTCTCGAGTAAGATACATTTCTAAAAATGAAAAACAAAAAAGTATGAAATTTGAATCAGTTTTCTATAAGAGAAGAATTTTTACCCATCTGTCTTTTCTTCTATCCATTTGTTCAACTGGGGGTGGGGGGGCAGTGCCTGGCACTGTGCTAAACGTTGCAGATAATAAAGGTAAAGCCCAAAACTTAATTGAGGAAAAAGATGAATGCACACAACTTTAAAATACCCATGTTAAATTCCGTAAGAGAGACATGTCCTAAGAACAGTGTGGTTGTGCTGGAAGGAGAGATTCGTTCTGCGTAGGGTTATCAAGGAGGATTTAAGAAAGGATAAAGAGGGGTCTAGAAGAAATTGACATTTATTGAGTGCTTACTATGCACCAGACACTATATTAAGCATTTTAATTTTGTTTTCATGTTTAATCCTCAAACACGGCTATGAGACAAGAATTACACCCCTTTTACAGCCAAGGAAGCCAAGGCTTATTTAGCAGGGTTAAGTAATTTAGGTACAAATGGTTAATCGCAGGAAAGGCTTTGATCCCAAGTCCATCTGACTCCAAACATTAAGTCTTTCAAAGAGAAATTGACTCATCTTGGAAGAGGAAGAGAATTTTCTAGAAGGAACTCTGTGTGTGTGCACATGCATGTGTGAGTGTGTAGGGGCGTGTGGGTATGAGTATGTAAACCTGTGGTTTTTACTTACTTGGTTGTATTTGGCCTCTATGTTCATGTACAATTCAGAATTACGAGTTTCATTTTATCTTAGAAATAAATGATTAGATTAACACTATTTCTTTAAAGCACTTATCATTTACAAATTTTAGATCTACTCAGCAACCCTAGGAAAGAAGCTGGGTTTTATTTATGTCTGAAAAGTTGAAATATCTGAAACATGAAACCATGGCTAAGTTCGAAGACAGAATCCCAAATCTTCCCACTTAGAAGTGCCTAAGGACATCCCCTACTTCAGCCCCCAGATGTCACAAAATTGGTGGACTGAGTGATGAATGTTCATAGTCAGAATCCTGAGGTATGCATGGCCCCTTTTTTTCTGAATGAACTACTTGAAATTAATTTCTCTAAAAAGATTAACCACCCAAATTTAATTAAATCCTATATTTTAAGTCTGTGAATAATATTGTTTAAGAAATACTTAATCATTTTATTTTCTTGTTTTGGATTAGCTGTTTAAAGACAAAAGACTTCCAGGCTCCAATTAGCTGCTGCCAAAAATTGATTTAAATAACCTAATTGACTACTCGCTCTAAGCTACATATAGTCTTGGTGCTTAAATAATTTAATTCCTTGCAAAAGTGGGTGTGAGCTTTATACCCTCTTATAAAATAATACCAGATCCATCTATTACCAAATACTCCCTGAGCACCTACCCAGTGAAGCTCGGCCCTGGCACTTGGTTCACCCACAGCACACACTATCAGCTCTCCCACGTAACAAGTGCTCAAGAAATATTTGCTTTTGATTAGTGGAGAACACAAACAAAACCAAGGCCCCACCTTGCCCTCAAGGAGTGAATATTTGGGGAAAACAAGGCTTGAGGGAGATAGAAAAGGTAATATGTGATTAGAAATCAAATGAATGACTCAGGCCATGAGTTCGGAGGAGAGAGGGTAAGATCACCGTTGATGCTAAGGTTGAGAAAGCTTGGTGGAAGAGAAGCAAATTGGTCAGGCTAAGTCTTCCTCGGCTTTGAAGGAAGGAGAGAGCAGGAAGGAATGGAAGGAAAGGAAAGGGAGAAAGTGGACAGAGGAGATGATGTGGCATTGGGTGTTCAGTACATATTCTTTTGTGTTAACTGTTTTTCATGTGCCTATGATTTGAATCTCCAACGGAGGGAAGAATTGTGCATAACAATGGTGATGCTGACAATCGCAGTAACATCTACTGGGCTCCTACTATGGCCCTGGGAAGCGGCTGAGCACTTTACATGCGTTATCTCTTCTAGTATTCACAGCAACTCCATGAGGAAACACATCCAGTGGGCGCTCAGCGGTTAGGTAAAGTGTTCTGCTCACACACCTAGAAAAACACAAAGCAGGGAGCTAAATCCAGGCCGTCAGAGTTCACGGCTGGTGTCTCACGTGTCCAGTGGTTCTGCTTTGCACTTCCTGAAGTTGGTAATATAGAGTCTTACACCACAGAGGTGCCTGGTGTATTTCCATCTGTTCATTTACCGACTCACAGAGGCGAAGGGTATTTGATGGAGGGTAACAAAAAGGGAAAGGCAAAGTCAGATAAGGGGAGATTCTGGAAGGCTCTGGAAACAAGGTTGAAGGACTAGGAAACAAGGAGTCTTCAGGGATTCTGAGCTGAGTTTGGACAAAAGGCCACCTCTCAGGCCCTAGCTTTGCCATTCAGTTGTCCGTTCTACAGATCACCCTTTGCCTCCTTACAAAGATCAGAGAACAAGAAAATCTGCTTTAGGCAAATAGTAGTAATGACAGCTCCTTTGGGGGCGGTGGCCCTTTCCAGTTTGCAAAGTCCTCCACCGCCTCCCATGGTCTTGTGTTCCCTCTGCCTCCTCCCCCCACCCAGCCAATTTCTTGAAAGAGGAAGAAATCCTCCTACTTTTTTGTTTTTCTTAGGGAATAATATAATCCCCCTGCTTATCAACCCATCAACCCATCTTCCTCCTGCATGTAGGAGAGAGCTAGCCAGGAGTGTGGAGCAGGAAGATGGGCCATTTGCCTAAGAATTCATACTTGCTGTACTATTAACCACCTAAATGGGTTCCTCTGGTGCTCCCTAAACATTCTTACTCAGGAATTTATTATCCGAGAAATGAGAAGATTCTGTACTTTCCTTCCAAAGAACCCTCCATAAAGGCAGAGATTTACTGAAAGTAAACTTCATCCATTCCTGGTATCTTTCCACCCATAGAGATCAAAGTCCACGAAAGTCATTGGCTTGGGGTTATAATGACCACTCAGAGTTTAAGTAAAAATTAATGAAGCGCACATTTTGATCCAATGTGAGGAAGGAGTTTTCAGGGAGGAAATGAGCTGCCCGAGGGGGCGAGCTGTCCTCGCTCCTAAGGACTCAAATGTCAGCATTTCTTAAGGTGCCAGCCCAGAGTCCTCCAGGCAGAGTTCCTCACTCAGTCTGCCCGCCCAGCATGTGGTTTACTCCTCCACCACGATGTTCACCTCCTCTCATTACCTCTTATTACAAAAGACTGTGAATGCCTCGTCGTGCCCGTTACTGTGGCCCGGCATGCAGAAGGCACTCCAGTATTGCATGCATGAGTGAGTGAGTGAGTGAATGAATGAAGGACTTTAGTTTAGAGACTGGGGAGTTAAATGGCTGTGATATGAGGAAATTTCAAGTCACAGCTAAGGGGTTCGATGATAAGACTTTTCAGATGCCTTCTGTCAAAGCCACCACCCTTCTTAGCCATGGGCAGTCTCTGCTGTTGCCCTAAAGCCCTTGCTCCTGTGACCACAGGCCAGTGCCTGGGAAATCTCTTCTGACTCCCCTCCTTGCTGCCCCACTTGTAAAGCTTTTGCTTCATAATCTGTCTTCACTTCCCATTTGGATTTGGCAGTCAGGGCAGTCCTTTGTTTTCTTGCAAGAGGGTGTCGGGGACATTGTTTTCACTCCTCTCTGCTCTGCACTTTCCAGCCAAGGACTGGTCTCCCCCCACACCTATAAACCCGGTGGCAGCATATGGAACCTGGGCAAGAGCCCCAGGTCTCTTTTCAGAAAAGAGTTTAAACATATTTCATGTCCCAGTCTCTGAGAGCTGCATCAGGATGGATGTTGAATTGAGAACACTTAATTCATAGTCAAGCCTCTGAGTCAAGCCAGCATGGTCCTCTACAAATGTTCCCCCCTGGTATGATAGCAAAATCCAGCAGAAGAAGCATTTTATGACAAACCAAGTGTATTTTCTGTGGCTGCTATAGTAAATTATTATAAACTCGGTGGCTTCAAACAACAGAATTCTGTTCTCTTACAGATCTAAAGGCCAAAACTCTGAAATCCAGATGTTGGCTGGGCCCAGCTCCCTCTGTAGGTTTGGAGGGAAAATCTGTTCCTTGTCTCTTCCAGCTTTTGGTGGCTCCAGGCATTCTTTGGTTTGTGGCCACCTCACTCCAATCTCTGCCTCCATGGTCACATTGCTTCCCCTCTTCTGTCTCGAAACTCCTGTTATAAAGGTACATTTGATTGCATTTGGGGTCTACCCAGATGATTCAGGATACCTCCATCCTCTCAAGATCCTTAACTTAATTACTTTTTTTTTGGTCAGACATGGTAATATTCACTCTTTTGCCACATAAGTTAACATTTATGGGTTCTAGGCATGAGGATGTAGACATATCTTTTTGGGGCTCACCATTCAGCCCATTATGCTAGGTAAAACTTACTTTTCCCTCTTGTTTTTAGAAGACATTAATATTATTCTAAAGGCCCCTGTAGGCTGGGCACAGTGGCTCATGCCTATAATCCCAGCATTTTGGGAGGCTGAGGCAGGAGCATCACTTGAGGCCAGGAGTTCAAGGCCAGCCTGGGGCAACATAGCAAGACTCCATCTCTATAAAAAATAAATAAATTTTTTAAAAGCTCACTGTATGGTAGAGCTGATGAGCCACTGGGAAGGTAGGTGAAGGAGCCTGAGCCCTGGGGGATGAAGGGACTTGTCGAAGGTCATGCAATGGAAGAGCTGGAACTGGAGAGAGAACCCAGGCATCCAGGCCAGGGAACTTGAGTGTCCTATTATGCAATAATCCCAGAAGAAATAGTATATATGTATGTATTTAGTTAAAAAAATTAATCTCTGCATTGTGTATAGGTAACAGGGTGACCTTTCAAAAGGGAAGCATTTGAGACAAAGCAAGGTTGAAGCCATTGCCTTTATTACCATCCCTCCACCATCGGTGAGGAATAAAACGAAAATGACAAGATATCCCACCCTGTGGTAGGTAAGAGGGATGTGAACAAATTCCACAAAATAAATTTGCCCAAAGAAGCAGAGCTTATTGTTTTTATAGAGAAAAAGCATGGAGGGCTCTAGGCCTAAACCAGCATAGGCTTGAATTACAGTTCTTCGGTAGCTCTCCAGTAAAGCGAATAACACCTTCTGCAAACAGAGAAAATAGCCATCACAGTGAATGGCCACAAGATTCAACTATAAAAAATGCATAGTGCACCAAGCACACAGGCAAGGAGCCCGCACGTGGAAGGCCCTTGCTCAGCAACAGTGTTATGATTATTGTCCTCATATTGGTTTATGAGGGGAAAGAGCAAGTACTTCCAAACAAATTGTGTGTGTTTATCTGAAAAAGACAAGAAATATAAGGCCAGATTTGGAAAAATATTTGGAAATTCATTTTAACATACTATTTTTTTTTTTTTTTTTTTTACCAAATCATGAACATTTGGCTGGCTATTTTTGGAACTGAAATTATTTTCAAACCACACAAGTCTTAAGGACTCTTGGGCCATGTTTACTTTTTTAAAAAAAATTACAATATGCTTATTTATTTCAACAAAACCTCATTGAACACTTAGCATATTCAAAGAATTATACTGGGACTTACAAGTGCCAATTTTAAAATTATATTGAGAGCAAAGAGCTATTTGACCAAATAAGTAAGAGTTCTAAATGTACCTAGGTGTTCCATTTAAGGGTAGAAGAACTGTAACAAAATTCGGGGCACGTGACTTTCACGGAAGTCATTGTTTCTGCTTTTGTCTGCAATGGAATAAGGCAAGAGTCACAATATATTTAATAAAAATACCCACAGGATCAGATCAGAATCTTAAACCACTGTATAACTCATCATAGTAAAAAATAAATGTGGTGTGATTTCCAAAAATAAGGTAAGAAAATCAACATGGAACAAAATTGGAAATAAATAACCGAATTCACTTCCCAGGAGGCAATATGAAGTAGCAAAGAGCATGGCTTTGAGGTCAGACGTAGCTGGGTTTGAATCCTGTCTGTCACTGCTCGGTAAGACTGGAGACAAGTTATTTCTTCCTAAGCCTCGATTTGTCCATCATCAAACGGAGATAAGAATGACTACTTCATAGGATTGCTCTGAGGACTAAATGTGCCGAGGATTAGGCTTACTGGGTATCTGCCACGTAGTAAGTATTCAATAAACATGCATTTATGAAAATAAGAATTGGTAGCAAATTTGTTTTACAAAAAGAAGCATCATACCGATATCTGCGTCTGAATAAAGAAAAGCATCTATCCTCAGCATTGCTGTTGTGATTTATTTTATGTTTTTAACTTATTTGCATTACTCAGTGCTCATTGTTGACAGCTAGAAAGATCTGTTTCACAGTTCATTTGTTTCATTTCTGTTTTCATTTCCTACGTACACGGAAGCAAATAAATACACTCACACTCTTACCTTTGCACAAAGCCCACTGGAGGTTCTCATTAGCTCTTTGCACTGGAAACCTTATTCTCAAGCTCCTCATGAGAGGAAGCTCCTATTAAGCCTTCACCCTGTAACATGAGTTAAACTGTGCTAACGTATGAATGTTTTAAAATACGTCTTGGCATTTTTTGTTGATAAAGGAAATCAACCAGGCTGCATGCCCCCCCTCCAAGTAACACAACTTAGCTTACAATTGCACTGACTTCAGCACATCAGAGGAGCATAGTTATGATAAGAGAAATATCACCCTTTCATTCATTCATTCATTCATTCATTCAACAAAGATTTATTGAACACTTGCTATGTGCCTTACAGGTGAGGTGCTCTCTTGTTCCTACGACCACCCCTAAAGATGAAGATGGTTTTAAAACGCTGATCACTGGTCCTTCCTGCCATTGGCATTGTCCACTTTCTGAAACCACAAGTCGCTGAACCTTAGCATTTCAACTTTCCCAGCATTTTTCCTTTTTGTGTTTTATAACTCCATGAAGTCATATCTCCCCCAGGCTATTGGAACACAGAGCTCAGCTGAGCCTGAAACCTACCCAGGAGAGAAGAAATCAGAAAAGGGGCGGTGGGGGAGTTAATGGCCAAAGCCATTCACATGGCACCACCCCCACAGGACCAACAGGTTCTGCGGCAGCCTTACCAGCCTGGTCAGTGAGGCATGCCTCCCCGGGGAGGTGCTGGGACAGCCAGTTTCTCTAAAGGCCCCCCCCCCCGGCCAAACTTCCTGGAGAAAAACCCACTATCCATAAAACACATTTTGAATAACACCAAAGTGCACAGTGACCCTTAGCTTTCTTCTTCTGAACAAATTGTTTAAAGACCCAAGATGTGTTGCGGAGATACCGGGCACTGGAGAATTAGCAGCAGGTGCTATTTATAGAGCCGCTGCGCTCTGCAGAGTTCCCTCTGCCCAGGGAAAGCCATTAATCTTCTCCAGCAAAAGAAAAAAGAAGTAATAAACTTAGTAATGATTTAGAGTAAAGGAGAGAGAAAAAGCACCGAGGCTAATACTAAGGTGGATCTAAGCCAAGAGATTAGTCTCTCTCTGCGGAAAACACGGCGCGTGCACACACACAGATGCACACACAGACACGCACACGCTCACACGCACACTCGACACGGCCTCATTCCCTCTCACCGTCCTAAACCCATGGCTGCTGTTCAGCCTCTCAAAAAAAAAAAAGCAGTTAAATAGCTTTTCTTTTTCTGAGGCTGACAGACATACATAAATAGCGCACCGCTGCAAAGAATACTCTCCAGCTATGCCACACTTAAAACAGAAAAGCTAAGGCATGCGAGGTTTGTTAAACCTTACAACACTGTCGCTCATTGCTGCCTAATAAACGGAATAGAAGTGAATCAATTCCTGGTTGATTTCCTTTATCAACAAAATATGCCAAGACATATTTTAAAGCACTCATACGTTAGCACAGTTTAACTCATGCTCCAGGGTGAAGGCTTAACAGGAGGCTCCCCTCGCGAGGAGCTTGAGAATAAGGTTTCTGTTTTCGCACATAAAAGAGAGTCTGCCAGGTATATCGGCACGAAAACTCCTATTCGGTAAAAGGTCTTTCGCATTAAGAAATTTTCTCTTTTCCCTGAAGTTCTTGTGGAAGGCAAACATAAACTAGGAAGAGCAAAACACAAAAAGATAACTTTGTTTTTTCGGAAAAGATGCATGAAAATAAATGTGCTTCCAAAGGAAGTGACTGTCCTCATTTGGGTCTTTAAAGTTCTCAGAGAGTGCCAGTTAGTGGGAAGTATTTTCATTGCGAACAATTCTGCCTTTTAAATGTTAAGTATCCTTTATTCCTGGACACCAACCAGAGACAATGGAAAGAAAGAGAGACCTGGGCATCCAGGCAGAAAACAGGCCTTGTAACGCAGCCAAAATGAATTCAGAATTCTTGTGCAATACAATGTTAAGGCAGGAGTGTTGAGTAGAAATGGGTAATGAACTCCAAGTGGCTGCCTTTCAGATCTCAAGAGCTGAAACTGACTTGACGCCGGAGACCACTGCTTCCCCTGCTCAAGTATTCAAGTGACTACGGCCCCGTGAATAACAATGAGAGCAGCACAAAGACCACCACTTCAGCGCGGCGATCGCAGATGGAGTTGGGCCAAATGTGAAGGGGCAATGGACCTCCAAAGCACTTTGTGTGTAACAACCTAAAAAATTTGATGAAGACCAGAGGTAGGAAAAGAATTAGGGATGGAGGGCAACGGAGTGAGCTCACGCCCCTTTGGGGAGGCTCCTAGGATGCAAGAACGCTAGATCGTGCACATTAACGTCAAATAAGGAGGAGAATAGTAAATTACAAGACTTCATTAAATGACATTTCTGTCAGACTAAATTCTTATATGAAAAACATCACCTCATAATTTATATTAATAATGCCTGTTACCTCAATTGCTGTGGTCATGGCAAAGCTGTAAAGTAGATCCGACAGGTATTATTATCCCCATTACGCAAATAGTGTAGGGAATGGATCGCTCCGTGGGAACAGGAGGGTAGCAGAACCCATCCTAGACCCCGGGTGTCCTGATTTCAATTCGACTGGACGTTATGCCCTAGCAAATTTAGCATGGAACACCAAGTCTCAGAATGACTCTGAAAGCCTCTAACGGTTGTTACGGTGTTATGGGGTCAACCGGTTGGAACCAGGTGCTCCAAGGCAAAGGCAATAACAACTGTAGGCTGAACTGTGCAAAGGAGCAGCTAATCTGGCTCCATGTCATGGCCACCATCCACATTCCCAACTCCATTCAGTTACTTCACAAACATACACCCAGGATGAAAAGCCTTTGAGATAGAGCCCAAGAATGGATAGACCAGCAGAGATTCCTTATCACAAAGGAAAGATAACAAATCAAGACAATTTTGAATGCTTTAAGGGTTAATGATGAATTTCTATAATAGAAGACACCACATTATTATTAGGCGGCAAAAGTATAACTATTTTTGGAACTTTCTATCCATATGAAAGGACAGAATACTACAACCAGGACATAGCCACCACCTGCTACTGCGCAGACTTCTGTGTTTGACACATTCATCCACTCACAAGTACCCTGGTCCTTTGTATTGTCGATACTCAAAGGATGAAATCCAGATAAGGCGGAATTGTCTTTGTTCCCGTATAAGGCAGCTTAGAACTTCCTCCTTACAAGGGTTTCTGCAGTGATAGGGACTCATGACCTAATTCCACAGATGACATTAGAGTGAGACTCCTTCTCTGTTTAGTCCCCAGCACCACTGGCATTCTATTTGATTTTTCTTTGACAGTTGTTTTATTTTCTGTATAATGACCAATGTCTCTGATTTGCATTTCCTACTCTTTGAAAATGCCCTTTGAAAAAACTTGCTTACTAAATAGAAACTAGTTATAATAGATAAGAAGCATTTCCATTTTACTTCTTCTAATAAAAATTTATCTGTTTCTGAACATATTTTTCAAGGCTGCTATTAATAAACCAGACCCAGCTTCCATCCTGTGGGTTTGTTTTGTCGGATTGTTTCGTTGGCTCCTTTGGCCTGAACGTTATTCAGAGCAACACGCATTCCACCCACTCAGCTCTGCATGATGCGGGATTCCATCAGAGGGAGGAAGGAAAAGCGGAAAGGGCTGAAGAGGGGTAGACCATGGATATGAGAATTATATGGAATTGCAGAATATCCTTACTTCAGAAGAAAACTCCAATGATGACTCAAAATAGCAACATAATATATGAAATACTAGGAGTCCATTTTTAAAATGTCTCATCTCTTCCTGAATTACAGGAGTAGTTAGAGACAGGGTAAGCAGATTAGCTTCTGTAGTCTTTAGTACTAAATTAGTTACTTGACTGCTACTTGATATAAAAACAAGGTTTTGTGACATATAGAATAATAACACTTTGCATCAAAATTTTCTCATTTATTTTTCAGAGATTCCACTATGGATTATAGAAAACGGTAGTTCTGATGACTTGGTTTTTGGGTAGCCATGTCTGTGGCTACTGAAGGATCACTAGGCTGTACATGAATATTGTTACTATTAAAAACACACAATAAGAACCACACTAAGAAGAATTCAACCTAAAGAAAAGAAGACAAGCTAACAATCTGGATTTCATATTAAAAGAACGACTGAAACCGATGACATTTAATTCTTTTTTGGTTTAATCTTACAGATCTTGCCATCCCTATATACATGCATCAACATTTGTTTTAGGTGAAAATATGCAAAATTACACATGGCCATCCATCACGGTCATTAAGATTTGCTCCATGGGAAGATTTTAAAAATAAAATGAGTGAAAAATACTACTAAAAAATTTCTATGTTTTCTCAAAATAGGGGCAAGTTCATGATACAGATGCCTTTTGAATATTTATGTCTGGGTCGTCATTGAGAGTGTCACAATACAGAGACGGGCGCCCCTCACAGAAAGTGCAGCCACCTCAATACCCACCCTCTCTGGGTCGTGGTCCACCCACACCAATGAAGGTTGAGATTGCATCAAGGAAGCAGAGCCCTCGGTGCAACGTGGCTACTGCGAAGGTAAGGAATAGTTCACCTGGTAAGGAAGTGGCCCAGGTTGGTCCACTCTGCTGTCCCAGCCTGCAGCCCCAACCGGAAGAACAGGCACGACCACATATAGTCTGGCAGCTCCGGCTCCTTCACCAGGGAGCGGGTGGGTGAGCGCCTACCTGGAAGGCTGATTAATCAGTAATTCAAGTAGATCAAAATCACAAAATTAGAAGACAGAGTTCAATCATATCATTTAACAGAAGGAATGTCCTAATTGCCACGGTGCCCAGCACAGGATATGAAGCGAGCGTGGAAGGCAAGAGGCCCCTCCTCCACAAACCTGGTGGAAGTGACTTAGCCAGTCATTTTATACCAAGGCCTTAAGGCTCTCCACCCCAATCCTCCAAAATATTATAGTTCACCAAGATTCCCCTGGTACTGCCCAGTAAGGCTCCCGTGCAAGCAAACTGTTAGAATTCACTTTTTTAAGAATTGTCAGTCAGACATATCAAAATTCACACACAGCACCCACGTGGGGACATTTCAGGTTTATAATTTGGCAAAGGTCTCAACTCCTGCCTGACACTCACCGACAGGCGATTTGTGAAAGCAGGACTGCTCCTGCGCAAGGGACCCAGTTCAGTGACAGTGAGGAGGGACACTTCACACCCTCTCCATGCAGGCTGTCCTGAGTTTCACAACAGCCAAACTGCACAGTCACCAAGACCGGGCACTGACTGGCCCTGCACCCACCCAAAGGCCTTCGGCTGCAGTGTGTCATCGACACCCACTCGGTGACCGCTGCTCTGGTGGAGTCCTCCCCGCTCACACCCCTCTGGAAGCTGCAACCTCTGGCCAGGAGACGGTGAAGCGATTTAGGCAACTGCTCTGTTCCCAGGCAGCTTTAGAAGGAGGGAGTTGGACTCTAAACCTTCTTCTGCCTGTAATCATATCCAGCTAATGAAGATTCTTTCATGACTTTGTTGGTAGAGACACTATCACAGCAATTCTGAACTTGATGAATCACGTAAACTTGGGCTTTTTGCAAACTCCTCTGAACAATATTGAGTCCCTGGTAGATTTAACTTAAAGACCTTAAGCTTTCCCAGTGATGTTATGTGAAGCACTTTTTAAAAATGTGTTTGTCTCACAACCACGTTCTACTGGGTCAAGCGAGATGCGCCCCTGCTGAGATCCCTTTGTGCCTGTTCTGACTGAGAAGCTGGAGTTAACGCTAACCCTTAGATGAGTGAAGCCCACAAGGTGTTACTGGACAATCCCACATCCGGTAAAGAGCATCATATTTGCTTTCCCTACCTTTAAGAGGTTATTTACTCCAATTATCTTAAGCAAGGCTATATTATCATTCATAACTTCCAGGGAATGTAGAAAACTCTGAGGACATTCCAGTAACTGTTATTATTGCCACTTCCAGATGAGGAAACTGAGGACCTTTCTGTTAAAGGAAGCACAGCCTGCCAGTGGCACAGGTGGGATGAGGCCCTGTGAAAACCCATCAGTTCACTCACTAAAACCCAGTTTAAGGCTAGTCCATCCTCATTGTGACGAGAACAGAGCCCGGCATCCCACCAACCCGGCCCCAAAGTGAGGATCCGATTGGCTGGTAAGCATTTCAGTGCAATCATTTCACGGAGAAGCCACAGCCATACACTTCGACAGAAACAGCAAACTCTCCCACGGGAACATCTCCCTGTACTGGGTGCAGTTTTCAACTTTACCACGTCCTCAACTCAGTTGCTCTCCGTGTTTTTTGGGGTTAAGTGACTTTTGTAGTTGGACAATGGGAGGTGGTAAGAAAAATCAGGAATCAACTGAAGTCTGTCCCCTGAATCTAAGTATGTATATATGTATATACACACATATTATTAACAGTGAAAAAGTTAATTAAAAATTTGTGAAGCTTCTTAGCAATTGAAACACAAGCACAAATGAACAGACAGCACTTGCGCAGCGTCTTGCACGGATTAGTGCTCAGGAAGTAGTTTTTAATAACTCCCGTGTTGGGCTCTGGGATCTTAGCAAATCCGCAGTGGGTGCACTTTAGCATTTGACACCGCAGTGTAAAGTGCGCACGTCCAGTTCTCTGAGCAGAGCTGTAGCTGCTCAAGCTGCTGTGCCCTCCCTCCTAATCCCATACCTTGCCCTCCCCTCACCCCTGCCTAACAGTCTGCTAGATGCTATTTGCAAATGTGCGTACAACGCATACGGTGTTTGAGAAAAGGTGAGCCAACATACATATTTTAATATACATTGTTGTATGTAAAATACAGTAATAATATAAAACTGAAAGTCATGCTGCAAAAGAGAGAAATATCAGAACTTAAGCTGACTTTAGAGCTGGGTTAAAAGCTGCCCTTAGGACTACACTCTGGCTATCCTGAGTTTCCGAATTACTTTGGGGTTCGCAGGTGTTTCATGATCGTTGGCCTTTGAGGGTGCTTAGTTACTTCAGCAAGGGGAGCCCTGCCAACACCCAGCACATCCGCCAGAAAGGAGGGGTAAGATTTTTCTGGTCAGAGTTTTGCTCAAAATAGAAAAATCCCCTGAGGTACATTGATTGGAAATTTTAAAATTTTTTAACAATTGGCTTATGCAGTGCTTAAAGTGAAAGCAGGAAGTCCTCAATGCTCCAATATATTAATTGAATTTTTTAAGGGAAAAAAATAAAGGAAAAAAGTCCTGAATTGTCTCTTGTCAATTAACAAACCAGTAGCACATGCTGGATGATAGATTTCATGGCAGTATTGCCGCTCAGGTGCAACTGCTTATGTATTTAAACCAGAGTACACGTCAGTGACAACAGAAACAGGTCACCCCCACAGCTAGTCAAAGAAGACTGATTCTAGGGGAGTCTTTTCAAATGACCTTATTCAAATACTCATCTTTTATTGACATCTGAGCGTTCTCTCAGCAGAGAGAGTAGCTCCTTGAATTGAAAGGCTGGAACTGGTTTTGTGATGGAACAATTGATTTTTCTTTCTGATACGACTTCACATATCTGCTGAGTTTCACGTCTCACGTCCATCAACACAAAATAATTTTTAAAGCGCTCCTAGAGGAATCATCTGCGGGCAACATATGTATACAAATATATGCAATAGACTTTTTTATTCCTAAGTCAGTAACAAGGAGCATATCATAAGAAAGGTAACTTATTCGATAGAAAGTTCTCCTATTTTATACTAGATGATGTTCCTTTCGTGCTGAAAACAGCAGCAACTCCCAACCCCGTGGGAAGAGTGGACGTGGAGACAGGAATTTCCCATTTGATTTTTTTTTTAATTGCACATTCAGGGAAATTATTATTCTATTTTTTAATTAAAGAAGAACCTTGCTATCGAAATGCTCTCAGGCACATCATCTGGGGCCAGGTAGCACGAGCACAGTTTGAGATGGGAAGAGGCCGCACAATGCGCTTATTAAGGAACTTTCCTGGTGAACCACTGAAAAATATCCTCAAGTGTGACCATCACATCTGCATCAAGTTATGAAAAAAGTAAGGCTTGTTAACCTGCTGTTTGGAAACCAGAACACTTTTATCAGTTCATATAATTGCTAACCCCTTATTCACTGCTCAACACTGGAGAGTTCTTTACCTCCTAAGATCCCACTAATTGCTGACAGATTTGATTTCTCCCTGACAGCAGGAGTCCTGTTTCTGGCCTTTACATCAAGTAATTGCTTTATTTTTCTCCCTCTGCTCTAAAAAACGGAATTCCCTTCTCCCCTGCTTGAACCCCTTTAATGGCTTCTTTCTCTGTTATTAAATCCTTGCCATTTAAATCACATTTAGCGATGTTTTGAATAACTGATTCCAATTACTAAGGCTCTTACCAAGAAGCAGCTGAAAACGCAAGTCATTACTTGCCCACAGACAAGCGGCTACACCTTGCAGCCGAGTCTCTGGTGAACCGTATTGTGTTTCCCCTCGGCACGGGGCAATTTATACTCGCAGGAGGCTGACGCTTGGCAAATATACAGCCGCTGGAGCTCTCTGACACTATCATTTGTGCATAATGGATATTAGATTTTATATTTATTTTATAAATAACCCAATTCCTTAAAGAAACCGTTCCCTTCTTCCCAGAGTGGCCGGGGCGGCCCCGTGGAACAGCAGCAGAGACGAGCAGCTGACCGCTCCGTGACCCACCGTTAGGGAGCTCTTCAAAGGTCTAATAAAAGGCATGGTGGCCCAAACAAACAGTGCGACGGGGCCGCCGTGTCTGCCAGGGACAGCGCTAGGCTTGGGCAGATTTTGCTCTGAGGGCGCGCGGTCTGCTTTCCTTTGGCATTGAGGAGTTTGGGGAGAAAAACTCCTGCCCTCTTGCCTTCTTCCCCCGCTTCTCATGCTGTTGGGTGCTGCTGCCCTTTTTGATTTTGATTGACTTGGCAGAGACATGCATGCGATACATTTCATGACGAGACCATATTTCTGTTGTCATCTCATGATTTAAGGCTTTGGGTGGATCCTGTTTCTCAGTCACATTGGAGGTAAGATGACCAAAAACTTTACCCTGTTCATTTGTGGCCATCTAATCTGACACACTGTTTTGGCCTCACCAAAATAATACATTTTCTTGCTACATTTGCATTGATGAAACATGATGTTGTTGGATCTAGTTCATGCAGGAAAGCCTCCGTTACACAAGGTATTTTAGCAGGTATGGCATGACTTAGTCGTCTTCGGCTTTCTTGTTTTAAATATTGAACAGCCAATTAATCATATAAACTCCTGCATAACACGTTGGGTTTAAATGGTTTATCAGGTAACCTTGGCATGCCCTGGCCGTCATGGCTCCCAGGCAGATCTAACTTAATGAACTGGCGAATGTGAAGACAGAGCTCTAATTTGATTAACCAACTGTATGTCCCAGCTATGAATGGGGCTAAGGAAGGTTGTCACAAATTTCCAACTTGAGATTGTTAGTGAAATTGAAAGGTCTCTCAATGCTATACATTACATCTAAATGTGAAAAGAGTTTTGTGTGTGAGGCTGTGTTCAAGAGCTTTAATAACTATCACCACTATAAAAAAATGTCTTGTGTGACAAGTGATTAATACTGCTATGTATCGTACTGGACTTTACTTCGATGGAGGTCCAACAGGGGTATAAGTAAGTTCTGTGTAAAATAGATTGATGACTTTTCTTCTTAAATTCATGGACATTTTGGTTTTTATCTGTTCATTAAAGTAGACAATTTAAGAAAATCTTTTGAAACTCATTATTCTATTATTTGACTCTCTTCAAAACAGTGACAAAAACCAGGAGTATCTAAAGGAATTTACATGAGGTATCAGAACGACACCTCCTGCTGCGTGCCATGGACCCGTGGAGCTACAGGAGGGGCACAGGCAGATGAACAGACAGGTGAGCAGCAAATTCACCTGGGCTTTGGTACTTCCCATTTTTGAACATTGCTTCTTACATTATTTATGTTTGATATTTGTGAAAAGTGCTGCCTTGAACGGCCCAGAATCCCCAGTCTTCTGTTTGTATGAGGAGAAGGACAGCAGGCTGGTGGCGCTGCCCATCCAGAGTGTGTATTATTAATGTGCTTCCAGCCTAAAGGCCATTACCTCATTCCCTCACAACCGGGCAAGTGCTCATTCATCTGCAGAGACAAAAATCTTGTTATGATTCTGGGACTGAGTACATATTTGCAGAAATGGTCCAGCCTTTCCGGCATCTATTACAAATAGGTAGCCCTCCATGTCTAGCCAACACCCTGCCTCCCTGTCACATCCTAGGCTCTTTGTTGAGAAACCCGTTTTCAAGGGGGCTGCCAAAACCTCAGTGCTTCTCTTAGGAAGGTTCCCAAAAAAGACCCCTGGGGCCAACAGTATGCTGGAGGGGACATTTAGACAGCAGAACTTTGGGGCTTTTAAACATCAAACTCATCCAGCAGACAGATGGGGGCAGGGAAGAGCCTGATTAGAGTCATCTCGATAGTGAGAGAAACAAGCCCTTGCAATGACAAAATCCTCACTGTAGTGGTTCAGGGCTCAGACTCTGGAGCCAGAATGCCTGGATTGGAAATCTGCTATTTATCAGCTATATAAACTTGGGCAAGTTACTTAACCTCTCTACCTCTACGCCCTAATCTCTAATGGGGATAATTATAATAGCATCTACTTCATAAGGTGGAGGATTACATGAATTAAGCTTGGAGAACACTTGCGAGCAGCTCCCGGCAGGCTATACAGACTCCGCGAGCGCAGCTTTCATTAGCCGGCCCCGCGCGCGGCATCGTGCTGACCATCTCCCCTCCTCGCGTGGCATTTCGTTCCCCTTATCTGCTGGAAGCACCCAGAGTCCGCCAGTATTTGCTCTTTTTCCTTTCCTATCAAAACCCATGCTCCAAGACTTTATTTAGTTTGAAGGAGAAAATGACTGATAAAATCTTAGGTCATTCTTACCAAAGGTACTTGTGCATTAATAGGGATCTAAAACTAGGATAAAGGAGGTATAAATGATGGCCTTTTAGATGGCAGCCAAGACGTTCGTGGATATAAGGGGATAGGAGGGCTCTTCCCAGGGCCCTGAATTCCTGCCATTCTGGGGGCTGCCTCTGCTATGTGTTGAAGGTCACCCTGACTGTAAGTTACTCCTTGGGGAAAGAGAGAGATGCTCATCCATCACCTTATTTTGCTGAACAACACCGACCAGGCTGCAGTGCTTTTTGATCTGCCTGTCCTGCACCTAGAAAACCCTCTGAGAATGAGATGAAATGGGTGACCTGCTTCCTGGGCATGGAATCAGACCATCTCTCCATTGGTTGGAAAGATAGGACTTGGCATTCAGATCTTACTCAGTGGAGCTCATGGCAAGGGTAAAGAACAATTTGCAAAATGCTTTTGTTTGCATTTCGTCACAATAACTTTACAAACATTTCAGCTCTCCATATGGCAAAGCTTCACTCTGAGCCTGAATACCTCCACAGAGCAGTATCCACAAGGATGGAGGAACTTGCATCACTTCTCCAAACACAAGAGGACTTTCTTGTAAGTGACATTTCATTTTGTTTAGTCTAGGAGAGGTGCTATGGACCAAGGAGCAGTGGCCATGAATGAGCCAGTGGCATACTGTCCTTCCTGAGGACACCGTGGCTATGCCACAGGTCTTGGGGAAAGGGCTCTGAGCTAAGATTCAGAAGACTTGGCTTCCCAGGGGTGAGCTGGGTGGCTTGGTGTGAGCCCTTTCCTTAGACACAGAAGGTTGAACAGTCCCTTACATCTTCAGCATTTAATGTTTTGTAATAAATCAGTATCCTGTTTCTGGGAATGGAGCTTTTGGTTGCTTATCCTATTCACCTAGAGAGAGGAGCACAATATTATTAAAGATACGATATACAGATATTAAAGATACAAAGTATAATATCATTGAAAAGTATATTAAATACTCCAAAGAATTATATCAGGCTGTGTGTATGTGTTTGTATGTGTGTGTTTATGTACAAATTCACCCACCATTGTTCACCCTACGCTAGCTTTACTGAGACCGTCATTGTTTCTCTAGAGCTAGCCTCAGTGAGATATTTCAAGAGTACACAAGAAGGACTCTGAGCTTATCAGAGTAAAGTGCCTCAGAGGTCCAATGTTTCCCTAAACATTCACAGTCATTTATGAGAAGGACGGAAACTGATAGGACGACTACACCTTTACCTCTGGAGTTCTCCCAGTAGGTGATTCTGTGTAGTCCTCACCTTTGAAACAAGCCTTGGAACTCATCAGGAAGATACATTCTTTGTCTTCAACAGTAAATATTTTTTTGCCTTAATTTAAAGAGAGACCAGACATATAATATAGCATCTATTATTATTATATATGACATGTTATGTAGAATATACATAATAATAATAATACCACACTGGTATTGACCAAAATAGTTGGGCTCTGAGTATTGCCAGTTCTTTAAGACCTGGTAAGACTATCATGAAATTCATTTAGAGTGTTTCCTTTAACAGACCACATCTGTGCCCTTAATGAATAGTAATTAAAACTCACAGCAGTATTCCTATTAGGTGACGGAGTGTTTTTATACGTACTTTCTAAAATAGGTAGACTTTAGACCATGTGGTCTGCTTTTCTATGTGGGTGTCAGCATTCAGGAGGAAATTGAGACTTAAATCTAATTTTTCCATTTTTAGAGGACTAGGTACTTTTTTCAAAAAAACTGTTAGTTCTGAGAATCAAAATTCCAAATTGATCATTTTCCAATATAGTCTAGAGTAGTGAAACATTACTGGTAGCAAATTCTGGTCCTGGTTCTTTAACAAAGTGGTCTTCTCTTACCCTCAGATCCTCATTTGCAGGACAGGGTGTATTAAATACTGCCCAAGATCATGCTTGGCTCTAACATGAAGTGAATTTCTCCCTGCCCCAATACTTCTGGCCTCAGCCACAGGGGCCCAGTGGCATTTCCCTGTATGCCCTGAGCTGCCTGACCTTGGGAACTAGACCCTTTCTACTATGAAATGCGTAAACAGTCCCTGAGTACTCTACCCCTTTACCTCAGAGCTCCATTTCCTTTTGGTGAGAGGGTTGCATGCCTCTCCTCTCCCTTACCTGCCTGGCCTATGGCTCCTGACTCTTTGGCAGAACAATGGATCAACTGCCTTCTGTTTTCTGGGACCAATCTGCTGTCAACCAGCAGGCTCTGATCTACAACTTGCCATGAACTTCTTAGCTATGGGTCGGAACTCTTTTTGTCTTCCTGGCCCTTTCTTTAGCTCTCTTGGTTCCTGGTCCTGCCTCTACGGGATGTTGCTACTCCTCAAGGTGGCCCTGAATCATCTTGGCAAGATGTGTCTGATGAAACAGGGACTCCAATGCAAGTAGTTTATTTTAGAGGTGAAAGAAAGGTAGGGAAGTAGAAAAAAATAGACAGGGAGTTAATTCAACCAACAAGGGGAGCATTATCGAGCAAGCTACCACATTGAATACCTGGACCTCAACACCACAGAGAATTCTAGAAGCCAATGAAGAGCATGTGCTCAGAGTTACATCCCTAGGGGGTGAGGGAGCTGGGGTATTTATGTCCCAACTCACATCATCATCCAGTGAAAGGCGGGTCTTTAATTCCCAGGTACTTCCTACCTGCTGTGCTTGGGCAAGTGAGTCCTGCCCTCCAGAGAAGGCCCTCCAGTAGGGAAGTGCCAGTGTCAGCAGTTGGGCAACAAAGAGCGTGCAGGCCAGTGCTTAGACAGAGGGACGTGTGCAGGCCCCTCCCCCCAGCACACCTGGGATCAGATACAGCCACGGGGAGGCCATCACTGTAAGGATTCTAACCATCACATAGAAGAACTCAGTGATGAGACCCTCTGTCAGACTCTTCTGCACCAGCCTGTCCCCAGTTTGGCCTCTTCTGTGCCCTTTTTTCTTTCTTCCCAGCCTCTCACTCCCCCAGCCACCTTTCCTTCTGGGGCCTTGTTCTTCTGGCTGCCATCTCATTGACTCTTTTCTCAGATAATGACCAGCCTTTGTCCTGCACTTGAGTTCCCTGCCGCAGGTGTCTGGCACATTGCCACCATGTGCTTGCGCTCTCTCCTGAAGTGTCCTGTGTGTTTCGCTTCCCAGTATTTCCCCAGGTTTCCCTGGTTTGGCCTCAGGGCCTCAGGAGTAAGGTCGAAGGGATCTGATCATGTACCATGTCATGTTTGTAAGGCACTTTACAGTTTATAGAGGAATTTCATGGCATGTTAGTGAAAGGGCAAAGAGGTTAGAGTCAAAGGCATCGAGCTTGCTTCTCGGTTCTTGCACACACTAACTCTGTCCAGTGATGCTAGACAAGTCATTTCTCCTTGCTGAGTGTTGCTTTCCTTACCTGTAGATAGGAATAATCATGGTGATACCTGCCCTCCTCTCTCTATAGGGGCTGTGACAAGGTTGGGCAAGGCAGTGGACTCCAGAGAACCATCAAGAACTTACTGTCCACCTCAGTTATCTAATTTGCTACAATTTTGGTGCTCACAGCGATCTTGAGGGAAGGTAGGCAGGGTTATGTTTTCCTTGTTTGAAGGATAAGGGAAGAGAGACGCTCTTCTGACTCTACCGTCAGAATGTGCAGTTCTCAAATGCATGCCAAGAATGATTGCAGTTTCAAACCAAATCGCATTTAAAATACATTTGTAATGTTACATTTTTGAAGAGAAAAGCAAATGCATGACATTCTTTGAATAAGTACTGTCACAAATCTGAGATCTTGGAACAACTGAGAGAGTATGATACTGGGGTCATTTAGAAAAAGTTTTAGTTTCCCTCTTAAAATTAGCCACATAGTTAGTAGGATCAATCATTTGAGATTCTAAAATGTACTAATAGGGTTGGGCTGAAACACTAAGAACTATGTGCTTATCTGTTATTGCTCTGTTTAAAAAATTCTCCCCAGTGACTTTTAATTTCCTAGATAGAGGGCAGCTAGCCTTTTGAAGAAACTCATTTATTTCAGCGTCACTGTGAGTTCCTAACATAAATGTCTTTGGGGGCTGATTTGGAAGAACTGGGACAAGATCTACAAGACATTTCCACTATTGCCTGAAGGCAATTTGCATCTCTTAAAGATGAAGAGGCAGAGGTTAAACATAAGCTGAAACTCATCATGACTTACATACCATGAGATTTTCTTGTATATCATTTCACACAAATCCATTTTTAAAAGTTGAATACTCGCTTTTTAAAGTCAAATATCTGCAAAGGAAATGGGGCTGACCCGAATCTGCCTTCAGTGCTTAACGGTAAGGATGTAGTGAAATTTGAAGCAATTTTGTTTTCCATGCACATTTTCTTTTTTAGGAAGAAAATCTTTATTTGCTCCACATTCCTCTTTGTGCCCACAGAAATGCTTGATTTGGTTTGGTATGAGTCAAACAAACTATTCTCATCACAAGTGGAGCAAAGAAAAAAGAGCTTTTCATTCAAGTTATGGGTTCTGGAAAAATCTGTGTTAAAGCAGCCAACGTAACTGTAGTTGTGGGCCACTCTTTTGTGAGCTATCTGTAGAATAGTTATTTTCTCCTGCACCCAACAGGAGAATAATGGGCACGAAAAAATTCAGACTATTAAAGTATAGGGAATATAAAAAAGTGCTTACCGAACTCCTTTTTTCCCTGATCATGTGAATGTTCGTGCATGTCTATGGAGAATTCTTTCCCTTCTCTTTCCACACGTTACCCAAGATTGTGCCCTGTCAGCTTAGCAGGTTTAATAGTCGAACTACAAGATGCTGAATTTCATGAGATGATGTGCAATACATATTAAATCACATCTACCACTCATGCTATGATTTGGTAAACACATTTAATAGGAATAATTACGACTCTTAAATCACAATATTTAAAAGTGAACATTGAACAAGAAGGAAGTTAACATGAGCCAAAGATAGAAATTACATGGTTAGCCATTTCCTCTAGCACAGAAAGCTTCTTAGCAAATGAAAAACTAAAATACCATCCAAGATCACAGGGGAATAAAAGTAAAACCTCAACAAACCCTCAGAGAGGTTGTTAAACCCAATCATCCAGTATAATAATTTGGAGATAATGGAATAACTTCTTCGATGTACTAGGACACAACCCTCATCAACACTGAAGCTCTTTAAAATATCTTGCAGATCAGGCAAAGCTGGGATATTAAGACGAGAGAGGGAACAGGCCTGACACGACGAAGGAGGCAGGATGCTCTGTGGTTTTCATGGTGGTGGTGCTGGAAATGACCAGGGAAAGCCTTTTAGCATCGTAGGTGCAGGAAGAAACCGGAAATGCCTTCCAGTCTGCCCGTCTGCCTCCAAGCAAGACCACACCAAAACTTAAAAAAAATCCCATGGGGCTTCCACACTGCAATTTAGTAGCATTGTTGTATGTGAAACTTTGAAGGGAAGAAAAGGTCATTGATTTGTTTTCCCTTCTGATAAACCTACATCAACCTGAAAGAAAGAGGTAGCTAAAGGCTCTAAAATCATCACTGATTCTCAGATAAAACATCGCACAGAAGGGGCAGGCACCCACAATAGCAATGCCTCCCACTTTTCAAATAAGCTTTGGACATACTTAAGTCTTGTATATTGTACCGTTCTTTTTTGAGATCTCATTGGTGAAAAAACACTAACCAACAAGTAATGTCAAAAGATGAAAAAAATCTTCTGCCACATTCTGTTTTTCATAAAAAATATACATTTAATAAGTTTCTAAAGGAGAACAGAATGGCCACGTTAGAACACTGCCAAACTTATAAACTTTGACAGTCCCACATACTGAGACGAACAGGAAAACGCATTTCACGAGAAATAAAATACATTCTTCGTCTTCTGGATTTGTTGAAGAAGAAGAAAAGCACATCTGTCCCAAATTTCTTTGAAGAAACTGAATGGCATTCAGTTTTCCTGAGCCAATAGGCTTGCTCCTTCTTCTGGGTTACCTTAGATGCCTTTTTAAAATATTTAATGCTATAATCCAATGAAATCAAGGAGACAAATTGAAAGGTTTTGTCTTCTACACCTCAGGGCTAGAAATAACATTTTTCCCAGATGTAGGAAGAACACCAATATAAGTAATTAAATAGTTACAAGGTTGTTCACCCCAGGGTTGCATAAAATAAATAAATACAGCAGTTTGTGCCTTTGTAGTGTCATCTGAAAAATGGGAAAAATCATGGTGATTTCATAGCTCTTGTGAAGATCATGTAAATTAATGTTTATAGTGACACAAATATAAGGTACATTTATTGTTACACAATGTAATACTAGATTATGGCAGCGTAGAGAAATGGGCTCCAGAGCGACGCTCCCTGGGTTCAGATTCCAGCTCCGTTTCTCACTGCTTGCTTAACCTTGGGTGAGTTTCTTAACCTCTTAGTTCATCTGTAAAACAAGGACAAGAAAAGGGTCTATGGTATATGGTTGTTTTAAGAATGAAATGAGTGACTACATAGAAGCGTTAATGTCTGACGATAGCAAGTTATGCTCTGAGCTATTTCTAGTTCAATTATGCTGCTGTTTCTGCCGTTGTTGTTACTGTTATTCGTGGTATTATTCCATTCTAACTGGCCTCTCTGGGAACAGGCTGCAGTAACCTAAGTGGCCAAGGTTACAGACAAGGATGTCTGAAAGCAAATCCTGGGGCTGGCATCCTCCGGGTTTCTAAGTTGGAGGTGCAATGAGCGGGGCTGGGTTACCACGTCCAAAAAGGAGAGGAAGAGAAGGGCCTGATTTGAGTCTAAGAAGCACAGGGAAGGTCCCCGTGCCATGTGGACCAGCAGGGCTTTGTACCTGGTTCCTGAGGCTGCTGGCAGGGACTTGCCCTGAGGACCTACGGGCAAGACACTGGGAGCACATACATCCATCACGTGTCCTCCTTCTGAAGGATTTTAAAGCACATTTTGGAAAATATAACAAAATAGCAAATATTGAAAATATTTTAAAGCAACACTCTAAAATGGTAAGGAAGTCAGAAATTGGTGTTAAGATAAACAATGTAGATATAGATAAGGTAGACCTTCTGGTCCATCAGGGGGACCATACCATTGAAGCTAACAGGGTCCGATCCAGCAGACAGCCTTTGAACCATGCATATAAAGGACTGAATTTGTGTCTACTTAGTTAATCCAGTAAACATTGTAGGAAAAGGTAAGTCAAATCATTGAAGACACCAGTAAAAAAAACAAAACAAAACATCGTATTTGGCTCTATGTAGACAGAAGACCTGAAGTATTAGTTTTCAAGTCCTAGTTTCCTCTGTGTATAAACAGAAGATGCTTTTCTTGTGTGTGAATGCAGACCTTTTCTTCTTTTGGGAGAAAATCGTTTAAGATCTAATGGCACAACTACTTTTGAGTTTTATTTTACTTTTATCTTGAGAAAACAAGTTAGGGAGAAACCTCCCTTGGGTAGTACGTGGCAAACTTTGGCCATCATTAGAAATGTTCAGGGTGCTTGTTTAGAAATGCAGATTTCTGGGCCCCACACTGTAAATGCGGCTATACCTTTGACATGTGGGAATAAGTAGTAATGTACATCAAAACATATTAGAGTAAGAAATTTCTTTCAGAAAAATTAGTGGTCTGGGGACTATCTCTTCATTCACCAAATAAGAAAAGGGGTCTTATACTAAAATGTATTCTAGATTTTTTGCTATAACTATCACCAAACCTAGTTCTCAAACCTAGCTCCATATCAATTGTTTTTGTTTGTTGTAAATATACACATACATTTGATTATACAAGTTTTGTTTTTCATATAATATAGATTTAATTTGTTTCTAAAGAAGAACACAGTTTTATGGTTAGGGGCTTTTCTGAAATTAATCAGTATATAAATAAAGGAATAAATGATTAGAAAAAATACAAGATGTATGAGTGGAAAAACATTAACTGGAGACAGGGTTTTCCCTCCTTTTTTAATATATATGTTTTACATAACAGGAAATCCTTCAGTTTATTTTTAGAAGGATGTAACATACATGCTTAAAGAAATAACCATAATCTGCTCTTTCATAAGAATACAGATAAGACCTACTGAAATTCCGAAATGCTACATTTTCTGGAAAGTTCCCAGTAATCACACAGATGGCCTAGGATGAACAAAACACCATCGCCATCAGGGAACATAGCTACCATGACCATGAAATTCATAATCACCGTACATTCTATTACTTGAGATGAAGCTTCTGAACAGTAGACTAGTCCTCAAATTAAAATGGCTCTACTCAGTCGGGGATGGTGGCCTGTACCTATAGTCCCAGCTACTCTGCAGGCTGAGGCAGGAGGATCCCTGGAGCCCGGGAATTTGAGGCTAAAGTCAGCTATGACTGGACCACTCTACTCCAGCCTGGGTGACAGAGTGAGACCCTATATCTAGAAAAAGTAAAATAAAAAATAAATAAAATGGTTCTTCTCTCTACTTTTGATAAGTAAATCCAACCTGATGCTTGCCCAAGGGCAATAGTTTCTGTGCAGGCGGGCACTCCCCTCTGGATTTTTGGTACCTGTTCTCTCTCCCTCTAGTTTATATCTGAGTTTTGAGGCTGGCTCCCTCCCTTCGTTCCCCTTCTATTCCCCAGCCATTTAACACACACTTGTCAGCTCTCTGTCTGAAAATTGAGCATGGTTACGCTCAGGATTATTGATGTGGTTTTTGATATGACCAAAGTGGACGTAAATGTGCTGTTTCTACAAAGAAAATTGCATACTTGAATGATACGATTAAGTACAAATGATCCTGGTGTGTCATTATGTTTTAAAACCGGGCCAGATTAACTATTATTATACTTTAAAAGTTATTATTCTTTTCTTTCAAAAGTCTCTTCTAAGAGAAGCCTTTCCAGACCTCCTATATCTTAAATTCTAAACCTTGCACATTATTATCACTATTACCTAAGAACCAATGAGAGCCACAATCGGACTGATGCAGAGGACATTTACTCAGGGACACCCAAACCCAGAGATGGACAGAGAGGGGCAAGTATGGGAATGAATGTCTATGTCTGTACTGATCCAACACATTCATCTGAGAAGGCTAATCAAAGAATTAGTAAACCTCACGTCCTCTGAGGTTGTGATTTCTACTTCCACTGTCCATAGACTGGAAACTGTGACAAAGAGAAACATATTACAGAGAGGAGCAAGTATGGGAATGAATGTCTGTGTCTGTACTGATCCAACAAATTCATCTGAGAAGGCTAATCAAAGAATTAGTAAACCCCACGTCCTCTGAGGTCGTGATTTCTACTTCCCCTGTCCATAGATGGGAAACTGTGTGACAAGCAGAAACATATTACTGGGACAGTCAGGGGGCCTGGGTGCTAACTCTGGCTTTATGACTAATTGGTTCTGTAGTGTTAGGCAAATAATTTATGTTCTGTGGGATTCAGTTTCCCCATTTGCAAAATAAATGGTTCGTACTAAATAGTCCCTAAATTCATCTCTGATATTAATGCTTTAAAATGAACACGAGTGTTTCTGCTTTCATATATATGTATATATACAAATATATGCATATATATATATAATTGAGACTTACCTTCATTTCCTTCTGTACAAAAATTCTGGATAAACTCCTTTTCTCCATGTCTGATACTAAAACCAACTAACAATAAGTAGGTGAGTAACCAAAAACAGTTTTCAGTGTGTCCATTTGAACAATAAAACCCTATGCGGACATTTATTGTTTCAGAGAAGCCTCCGGCCTGTGAGGGATAGGAATAAAACAGCACAAAAAAGCGAGGCATCTGTCTCTCAGTCAAACCAAAGCCATCAACAAAATTAGATTGACGTAAACGATAAAGATCTTCTTGGAGCTCCCTGTTAAAGAAGCCCTGGCAGGAAGAGGTGGGAGCTATGCACGCACCCCTGCCCCCAGGGGCCTTTGCAACAACAGTGGACAGTTTGCCTTGAAAAATTACTTTTCTACTTCCACAGTGGTTTATATAACCAAGTGAAAATATACAGAAGTGCTTCAGCTACAGAAAAAAATTAAATGGTTAACGGAGGCAATTGTCCAGATACAGGGTCAGGAGGAACAGAAATGTTGGATGTTTGACTCACTCAAATTGGCATTCTGTACCGAATATCCAGGGACTCAATGCCTCACTGCAAAAGGAAGATCCTTTTGTTCTTCAGGGCCTTAGCGAAAGTAAAGAGAACCGTACCCACCAATAAGCACTTCAAAGTGCAGTAAATTTTCCTTTTGAGTTAAATGTGCAGAAGAACTTGTGTGGTGTACACAGATATGCTACTGCTGTAATAATTTCTGTTAAATGTCCTAAAAACAATGAGATGTGCTTAGTACT
>CAUYRT010076637.1:0-10579 GCA_963574885.1 Lepilemur ruficaudatus
CTGGTCCCACAGGCCCCCACAGTCCAAACCCCTGGCGCTCACTCAAATAGTGAGTGTGCTCAGCTAAGAGTGGAGTCCGTTTGGTTTGGTTTTTTTCTATGGGAACAGAAGTCTGGATTTTGGATTTTGTAATGTAAATGAGGCCTATTTAACAAGGTAGCTTCTGTGACTGGGGAGTAGGTCTGCACCCTGGCTGGTGGCCCACGTAATTAGCCTGCCTGCCTGCTTGGTCCTATCTGGTAGCACCTGCCACTGGTGTGGGACCACACTTCCCTGTTTAATGTTGGTGCTGGGAAGGCTTCTGGCAACTGCCCATTTAACACCCTCCTGTGTTGAAGGAAAAGTTAGAGAGAGCTGCAGCCCATGGGGACCACCTCTGGGAGAAGAGAGAGAGAGGGGTCACCAGATACCCCCCACCTCCTGCAGCAGTTCTGAGCTTGACCTCTTATTCTCTGTGAAGGAAGTTTTTAGAACAGACATGTGCATGGTGAACACATTTTGGAGCCTAAAGGAAGGCAGAAGCAATGGGTTTAAAGTCAGGTCACGTGGGTCTACTTCCAGCCCTGGAATTAACCAGCTCCATGTAGCAGCTCCGGGCTGTAGTATCTTCATCCTTCAGCAAATTCACTGATGGCAGCAGTCCTTCCTGCCATCGCCACTAGTTTACAGTAGAAATTGTTTTGGATTATGATATTTCGTTTCATTCTCGGTATCACACATAATCCAGTGTTGACTACAATATCATTTTGAAAAGCAGGACAAGTAGTTAAGTATCCGAACATTAAAGATTCTTCTGTCTTCCAGAATTTTTATTCTGCTGCATAAATGTAAGAACATTAGGGATCGGTTAAGTATTCTGTATATCCCTACCATTTAAGTAAGTTTTGAATCCTTTTTCAACTTGTTTCTATTGTAACGATCAGATTATATGTGGACAGATTAATGTGGTAATTAATGACGTCACAGAATGAGTGCTGTGCACCAGTCACACAGTGAGGCCTGTCTTTCCAAGATACAGATTCATGTTCACTAGAGTCTGTGTTTCCTAGCGAGTCTCTATCTCTCAAATACGAAACCTGTCAATGGAAAAGAAGTCAAACTCTGTAAAATAATTTTAAAGAGATTTATTCTGAGCCAAATTTGAAGATCATGACCCAGAGGCATGCCCAAGAAGCCTTGAGCAAGTGGACTCACTGTGGTTGGGACACAGTTTGGTTTTAGACATTTCGGGGAGACAGGGGTTACAGCTAAAATCATAAATCAACACACGCAATGCATACATTGGTTTGGCCTGAAAAGGTGGGCCATCTCAAAGTGGGGGGGGGCTTACAGGTTACAGGTGGGTTTAAAGATTCTTTGGTTTGTAATTGCGTAAAGACATGAAGTTTTGTCTAAAGGCTTGGATGTTTTAATATAAGGAGGTCTGTTAATCAGAGACAAGCCACCTGACATATATTTGTTGTGTAAATTGAGGACCTGCAGGTTTGTCTTGCATACCCTTAGGACTGTTAATGGGTTACAAAGAATATCTCCAAGAAGGGAGGGGGGCATGATGAGCCACGTCTGACCTTCCTCCTCCTGGCAGGCAGTTTAGTTTTAGAATATCCCCTTGGCCAAGAGGGGGTCCATTCAGTCAGCAGGTGGGTGGGGGAGAGTTTTAAGATTTTATTTTAGTTCACAAACCTGATCTAATCATTTTGGAATCCTCAGTCCTAGTTTAAGCATTCGGCGTGGCTTGGGAGGTGGCGGATGTGGTTGGTGTCCTGGTTGAAGGAATGAAGGTCTCACTCTGTCTCCCAGTCTGGAGTACAGTGGTGTGATCATAACTCACTACAGCTGCAAACTCCTGGGCTCAAGTTATCCTCCCGCCTCAGCCTCCTGAGTAGCTAGGGCGATCAGCATGTGCCACCGTGCCCAGTTGATTCTCATTCTCAGTATTATACCTACCAATTAGCCAGTTTGAAACAGGCCTTTTTATCCAAGCTAAAGTTACTGATCCCTAAAGAGTCCTAGATGGGGCTCTGTATGTTGGGGATTTATTGCTTTTTTGAAATAAATGGACCTGAGAAATGTTACCTTTTCATCACAGCAAATGCCACAGTAGACGTATTTAACTTTTAGCAACTAGAATAACAGATGTTCCTCTAGAGTAATTTCCTTGGTCATGTTAAAAACTAGTTTATACAACCTGTGATTTAATTTTTAAGAAACTTCTCTGAGCTGACAAAGGCTGTCTGTCTTAAAGGAGAATTTGCATCGTATCAGGTGGGAAAGGAGTGTTGGAAGGTAGAAAGCCCCTGTGTCTGTGTGAATCTCTGTCATGCCTTCAGGAAAACAGAGAAGACAGAAGTTTTCTGCATCTCCTTCTTTATTGACTTTAGCTAAAAAAAATTCGGTCAAACAGGCACATTTTTGGTGTGAAATAATCTGATTTTCTTTAGGAAAAAGTTCGGAACATGATTTTTTTTTGGCATTTAAATATATTTTTAAATGGTTAAAGTGACAAATCGTCATATACTTTTTTTAAGTGAGGAGAGCCCATTTTCATTCTAAATTAATATAAGTGATTGAAGATTTGAAAGGAACTACTGAATTCTTCTACTTTTTGATGGAGCAAAGAGTAAACTTGTGTTGATAGATACTAATTTGACTACCCTCACTGAGAATCTTGGGAAAAAGTGGATAAAAGTTGCCATTTCCAACCTGAAGTTGGTGATTGGCAATATTGATAATATCTGGGAGAGGACAGAGGTTGTTACGACTTATAAGTTTAAGATGCTGAAGAAGTAGCAATAAAAGGATCAGAGCCATGCGACAGCCCAGAATTTATACAACTGCTTAAAAGGAGTCATGTCTGTTGAAGTCCACATTGTATTGGAAGGTGAGCAGGAAATTATCCTAAGTGATCTTTTACTTGGAATCAAGCTGTCTTTGGGAAAAGCAAATGTATACAGCACTGAATGTGTTGCTTGGTTATTTATAAGCTTGAGCTTAGAAAATTATGCAAATTCAGCAGTAAGCCAGGGGTTGCTATCATCTTAGTAAAGGTGAGTCCTGCAGTGGAGCCCACAGGAAGGTTTGGAATCCCAGTTGAAGTGTGAGGTAACTTTGTGGCTGTAAGCAAATTCTCAATCTAACTTTAACCCTCTCTGTTCCCATCAGCCAAATGGATGCAAAACCCCTAGGTCCTGGGCTGTGATGAGAACGAAAGGAGATGATGTAAGTCAAGATGCAGGCGGGTAGGAAGGCTCAGGAGAGGAGATGACATTTTTCTGGTACTGGTACCAGCACTGGCAGCACCGAGCCTTCCGGGCCTTCCCTGTGCTGAAGCAGTGTTCCTGGAAGCCACTGGGTGGCGCCGGTGCAGCCAAAGCGGCGAAGAGAGGAAGGGAGAAAGCAGAGCCCAGGGCTGGCCAGAGGGTGCCTTTCTGGTCTCCATCCAGAAAACCACAGGGTTCATGCCTTTGTTTTTAAGCACTTCTTTTTTTTTGTGGTTGGATTTAGCACATTATTACATTTCAGTTCAAACTAATTCAAAACTTGGATTATTATATAATGTTACCACGGTTTACAACTGTAGTGTTCCTTCTCAGAATCGTCAGTAATTCAGAGAGGTTTTTATATTTAAAATTCTACTTAGACCTTTTATTCCTTAAGGAATATGAAAGTATAATAAATGCCCCCTAAATGTTATATCAAAAGTGAAAGTGTGCTGATCTCTCTGGGTGCTTCTCAGGCATGGTGGGGGAGCTTTCTGAACTCCCTGGGCCTGCTCTGTCAGGAGGGCTACTGGGGTTTCCTGCCCTCCAGTCTTTGTTTGCAGAGGCTTCAAGAGATTGGAACCAGCAGGGCTCACACCTGTAATTCTAGCACTCTGGGAGGCCGAGGTGGGAGGATCGCTCAAGGTCAGGAGTTCGAAACCAGCCTGAGCAAGAGTGAGACCCTGTCTCTACTAAAAACAGAAAGAAATTAATTGGCCAACTAAAAATATATAGAAAAAATTAGCCGGGTATGGTAGGGTATGCCTGTGGTCCCAGCTACTTGGGAGGCTGAGGCAGAAGGATCGCTTGAGCCAGGAGTTTGAGGTTGCTATGAGATAGGCTGACGCCAGGGCACTCTAGCCCAGGCAACAGAGTGAGAGTCTGTCTCAAAAAAAAAAAAGAGATTAGAAAGGAATGTAATTCTCTTCCACCATGCAATGATGGCATGCATGCAGGTTCAAAGGTGATTTCATCTCACTGGAGAAGTTCAACTGATATTCAGAGAGTGCCTTCAGGTTTCATTTACCCTCCAAAATCACCCAGCCAAAGGATATATTTATTAACTTTCACTCTGGGATAATTTACTTTTGGGGGGGCGGGAAATGCTACTCAGAAATAGTTTTCCCTTGGTTCTGCTAAAGCTGTCTTCTCCTCTGCATTAAGATTTGTCCCAGTGCATAATGGACCACTTTGGCTCTTGTTAAGTGGTGAAATGTTTTGGGGGGGTTGTATAGATATTGTCACTATGGGGGCATTATGCATTGTGGTGATGAACATTTTGGACATAGTTTGTTTTAATTATTTGAAGAAACCATGAATTATGGATGAAGGGAAGAAAAATAAACCTGCCTGTGACAGTGCTCACGTGTCTTCTCTGTATTCGTATTCACTTGTTCGATATTTTGTAAAGCATCCTGTTACTTGATTGCTGTCCCCTGGGGTCTCTGGGTAACAGCTGGTTTTGATCTCAGCTCTCTGGTCCTTGGATTAAGGCTGAGTGACTATAAACTGGGGCAAACTAGTTCACCAGATGCTTGCACAGGTTTAGGACAATGTGCATGTCCTCCTAGCCCTTTCACCACAGGAAGGATTATACTTTCCTCCCCTCCAGCAATGGGAAGGTGTGTTTTTATTTAAAACTAGGCAGATTTATGTGAATCCCTCACCTGTGCACCTCTCTCTTCAGGATTTTTCTGCACATCACAGGGCTCATTGGTTATTTTGTTGTGTTGCGTTAGAGGAAAACGTTCTTCCTCTGCTTTTTTATGTGGAAGCACATTTCACTCCATTCTCTAAAGAGCCCATCACAGTTTTTCAAATGTGTTCCCATGAGAAAGGTGGTTTCCAGCAGTTGGCCTAGCCCATTTCCCATTTTCTGGAAGTCGTCCTTGGGGTGAAGCTGCACCCTGCCTGCTGAAGGGCTTGATTCCGGCCGGGTAAGCAGGATTCACTGCTGGGATCCCATGTTTTCAGATGACAGGAGTTCTAGGCCTCTTTTCCTACATGCCATGGTTTGAAAAGTCCTGATAATGGCTCCTCAGGTGCTGATGCTAATAATTCGGGGCTCTGAGTTCTGAGGTTCCTTCTGCTTCTTAGCTGGGACCTCCAGCTCCAGCCTGGAGCCCACACACAGATTTAGATCTCATTTGTTGCAATGCTGATGTAAATCCCCAGTTAAGAAGCTTGGAGTCAGTCAGTCACCTTTATTCTGCAGAAGGCCATTCTTGTTGTTTGCTGTAACCTCTGGCATGAGTTTCATTTTCAGAAGGGAGGATTCTCCACACACTTATAGCAGAGTTTTCTTTTCAAGCAAGCTTGGAAATCTAAAAGGTGATTCTGTTACTTATTAAAACAACTGCATAGAGGGGCTTGGACTAGTAGTTCAGTGCAGTTTTAATTTTTCCTTAGCCATGGAAGCCATTTGTGAAAGGAAACCTTACCTGGAACCCGCTTTGGTAAAACATTCCATAAGCGGAGCTGTTCCACTGTGTGTGTGTCGTGGGGTGGGGTGGGGAGTAGGCTTTTGAGGGGTTGATGAGGAGCCTGCTGGACCCTGACCTGGCAGGGCAGCTTGTACACCAGCAGATGAGATGATTACTTGGGTCTCTCGAAGCTGTGGTCCAGGAGTGCGTTTCTAAGATATTTGCAAGGTAAGAGGAAATAAAGCATTTCCCATCCACAGGTGTACTATGATTTGTTGGCATATTGTTTCTGAAGGACAGGAACCCTATAATCCAAAACCATAGAGATTGAAATTATTTTAATTAAATGAAGAGCCTTGTGAGTGTTGAATTTTCTCCCATTTCGAGTGTGTGTAATTATTTTGAACCAAGCAAGTTTGTCATTTTTAAGTATTTTAGCTGATTTTTCTAACTGGGTGTAAGTTTATTTTCAAGGACTAAGTACTTTCTTGGTTATTCCTAAATCAGAAGCTGAGCGCCGGCGGCTGCCCTGCACCCTGCTCTGTGTTGTCTCCTTCCAGGCCCCTTTCTACGCCCTAGACCCCGCGGGTGCCGGGCGCTGAGGGAGGACGGCGGCGGGAGGGGCTCGGGCACCGCGCTATCCTGGGCGCGCCAGCTGCGTGGCGGGGGACTGGGGCGGTGGCGCCGGCGGGGCGCTCCTTCGCCACCAGCGGCGGTGGCTGGGGCTCCCGGAACGGAAGCGCGCGCTGGCCAGCAAGCACAGGCCGGCCGCGCTGTGCTGCCTGTGGGTGTCCGCATGGCTGGAACCCAGGATCTTCTCCGAAGGGCGCTTTGGTGTGAGTGTCCATGTCCCTCCCAAAACTCGTGTGAAAACACAGGCCCAGTGGAAGAGCATTTGAGGTGGCCTTGAGGAGGTGATCAAGTCTGCGGGCTGGGCCATTCAGAATGGATTAGTGTCCTCCTAAAAGCGCTTAGGGGAGGGAGTTTGGTCTGTTTTGCGCTCCTGCCCTGCCCTTGGCCATGTGAGAACATCTATACTTCGTATTGATGCTGAAATTCCAGCCTCCAGAAACTGTGAGAAATAAACTTCTATGCTTGAATAACTACCCATTCTCCAGTAATTTCTTCTCGCAGCAAAAACGGACTTAAAAAGGGTCAGCACCATTCTGGAGAGGACAGACAGCTCCTGTCACCCTGATGGGGTTGGGTACTCCTGTACCCGTGGGCTTTTCCCAGGCGTACCCTCATTGGCTTCTTGGGATCTGCAAACCTCCTGAAATGCTATTCCGGGCTTACAGAAAATGCGTTGCTGCTGGCAACAGGGAATTCTGTCCAAAATGACAGACTTCAAGCATTGCAACTAAATTATTTACGTAGAGGAATCTTTAGCTAGTTGTTCTGGAGCCAATGTTGTGTCCTTCCAAAATTCATATGTTGAAGCCCCAATCCCCAGTGTGATGGATTAGGAGGTGGGGCCTTTGTGAGACAATGAGATTTAGTTGAGCCTTGAGGCTGGAACCCCCATAATGAGATGGGGGTACTATTAGATGAGGAAGAAAGACCAGACCCCTTTCTCCCACCGGAAGAGGTCACATGAGCACATAGGGAGATGGTAGCCAAGCACATACAGGTCAGGGAGGGCACTGTCACCAAGAATTGAATCTGCCCACGCATTGCTTTTGGACTTCCCAACCTCCAAATCTGTGAGAAATAAATTTTGTCAGCCCTCCAGCCTGTAGTATTTTGCTATGGCAGCCCAAGATGACTTAGGGCACTAGTCTTCATGCATCTATTGTCAACAAATGTTGCCAGGTTTGGGCAAGGACTGCTCTGCTAGATTTCCAACTAGCTAGACTTTATCTCTTTGCTTCAGGTACTTGAGACAGGGAGTGTGTGAAGAAGAGATTCCAGGAAAGTCAATTAGCCAGGGAGTCCTCATTCTTCTTCCTGCACCCTTACGCCAGTCTAATCATGTACCTGCAGGTGAAACTACCTCACAGAGTGATTGCCAGATCTCCTTATGTGATACATTCCTGTGTCTCCAATTAGCTCTAGGGCCATTACATGACAGTAAGATATCCTTCAGCACTATTTTATTGTGTTTTGGTTTTAAAAATTAAATATGATCTAGGGTTTTTTCCCCCAGAAGATGATAGGATATTATAATTCCAGAAGGAGAGAAAATTTCCTTCGGTGTGTTTTGGTAACATTTTATTTGTAAATGCTGCCTCCCTGGACTTTCTAAATTTTTAGAAGGCAGAATCTATTGGTGTCAGTCAAGTGTTTGTTTAAGCTGGAAACAAATTCAGTAAACCCTTGCTGTGCAAGGTGGGGCTCACAGGCCAGCATTGGCATCACCTGGGAGCTAGTCAGAAATGCAGGATCTCACACCCACCCAGACCTACTGCATCTGAATCTACTTTTCAACACAATCTCCTGGTGATTCCTTTGATTGTTATTAGAGAAGCACTGATTTATCTTTTTTATTTTATTTTTTTGAGATAGAGTCTCACTCTGTTGCCCCAGGCTAGAGTGCTATGGCGTCAGCCTAGCTCACCGCAACCTCAAACTCCTGGGCTCAAGCAATCCTTCTGCCTTAGCCTCCTGAGTAGCTGGGACTACAGGCATGTGCCACCATGCCCGGCTAATTTTTTCTGTATATTTTTAGTTGGCCAATTAATTTCTTTCTAATTTTAGTAGAGACAGGGTCTCGCTCTTGCTCAGGCTGGTTTCAAACTCCTGACCTTGAGCGATCACCCGCCTCGGCCTCCCAGAGTGCTGGGATTACAGGCGTGAGCCACCGCGCCTGGCGAAATCTTTACCTATTAAGAACTGGGATAAATAAGGCGGACATTGTTGAGTCAAAAGAAAGATCTTAATGTGGCGCTATTGGAGATGGGGTGCTCCAGCCCCTGCCGGTGCCCCAACCCTGAAGGGCCCTAAAGAGATCCACTCTGTTTACACAGTTTGGAGGAATTTTAAAAGTCAGAGGGAAAAAAAAAAGTCACAGGGCAAAAATAATAGAAAAAATTGACCTTGAATAACTGGGAGTGAAACAACCGGGAAATCGATCAGGACACGGATTGATGAAGGGGTCAGAAGACTCTGTTGGCCTGATCCTTAGCAGGACCGAGAGCCGTGTGCGTATGTGTGGGTGAAAGGATCACAGGGTGGAGAAAAGCTTTCCTGGGACTCCTTGGCACAGGAGCCCCATATGCTGTGATTTCAAAACCTGTTGGTGAGGCCCTAACAGCGCTGCAGTTTGCTTGGGGGCAGGTGAGGATATAGTTGTTGTTGGGATGAAGGTAAAGGTGTAGATGAAAATGAGAATGTTTGAACAGACTTTGTGTAAAGTGTCTGTGTCTCCTCTACCTGAATGTGTTATAGAGATGGATACTATGGCTCACCTGGGAACAGTTTTCATACCTAGTATTGAAAAACCAAAAGCAGGTAAGTTTAGTAAACTACAGCCACGAGTATAATAGTTTTCTGAGTCTTATGAGTCCTTTTAGCAAATCATTGAATGTGAAGGTAGTCTTAGAAACCCCCAACACAGTCACATAAATAAAAGGATTTCTAACTTTAAGATAAACTGACATATGAGGAATAGGGTGGAAAGACCTCCCTGGCATGCTCCCATGGATCCTGACCATATATGTCACTGCACAGCAATGTCATCAGTGATTTTTCTCTCCAACCAACTGCATCTCCAGGAATACCTTGGGCCCCTTGAGGACAGCGACTGTCTCTTATCTGTCTTCTGTAGTTCCTGGAGCAGTATTTGGCACATATTAGATATTCAAAATGTTTACAGTATGAATGCTGTAGGAGTGAGGGGAAACTTGCCCTTGCCCCCAAAAGTTCGCTGAAAAATCAACTCACAATTAAGGCAGATTAATAAGAGGAAGAGGTTTATTTACTGTGCATACCGGGAGAATCACAGAGTGATTATCCCATATCCCAGTGGGATCCAGGTATTTTTATATCTGCCTTTTGGAGGGGAGGGGAGATGAGCAGTATAGGTAATTCTGTTTAGGGGCAATAAATGGTTGCTAGGGAGGAGGAAAGGATGGGGGAGACAGAGTGACTTCTAAATTAACCTGGGATATAGGAATTATGTTTAAAATTATTTGGGCCAGGTCTGGTTGCATTCTTGATTGTTTTTCCTGCAATATACAGAGATAACAGGGAGGGGAAGGGAAATCTATTGTTCTTTTGATGGGTCAGTCTGGTTTATGCAGATAGAGGGAAAGCCCCTTCTAATGCCTATTGATCTCTAAGGACCTGTAATTCAAAATACTCTTTATACCAAGGAGTCATTTTGGGGTGAAATTTCCTGAGCTCCTTCAATGCTTTACAAAAATATTCTTTGCTCTTACATAAATTAGTTTGTCCTTACACATTTAAAATAAATGTCAATTGCAAAGATGTGGTTAAAACACAAAATTCAGATAAATACATAAAGCAAGGCACATCTTACTAGTTTTTTTATTAATCAAAGGGACTGACACATTATAGGATAATATTCTTTTTCCTAAAGAATGCTACCAGTCGCCGGGCGCGGTGGCTCACGCCTGTAATCCTAGCACTCTGGGAGGCTGAGGCGGGTGGATTGCTCAAGGTCAGGAGTTCGAAACCAGCCTGAGCAAGAGCGAGACCCCCTCTCTACTAATAATAGAAAGAAATTAATTGGCCAACTAAATATATACAGAAAAAATTAGCCGGGCATGGTGGCGCATGCCTGTAGTCCCAGCTACGTGGGAGGCTGAGGCAGAAGGATCACTTGAGCCCAGGAGTTTGAGGTTGCTGTGAGCTAGGCTGACACCACGGCACTCTAGCCCGGGCAACAGAGTGAGACTCTGTCTCAAAAAAAAAATTTTTCCGTTCCTCGGTCCC
>CAUYRT010076640.1:0-81082 GCA_963574885.1 Lepilemur ruficaudatus
GGTCTTCCCAACATCCTCTTCTAGGATTCTTAAGGTTTCATTCCTTAGGTTTAGGTCTGTTAACCATCTTGAGTGTATTTTTGAGAGAGGTGAGAGGTAGGGATCCAGTTTCATTTTTCTGCATGTAGCTATCCAGTTTTCCCAGCACCATTTAGTGAAAAGAGATTCTTTTCCCCAATGTATATTTTTTGTCTGGTTTATCAAAGATTAGGTTACCATATGCTGATGGTTTCATCTCTGGACTCTCAGTCCTGTTCCAAAGATTAATGCTTCTGTTTTTGTACCAATACCAGGTTGATTTGATTATTATGGCTTTATTTGGGGATGGGAATTAGGGGTCACAATAGGGGGAAGAAAATCCTCTAAAACTGATTTATGTGAATAGCTGTACAACTTGGTAAATTTACTAATAACCATTTAATTGTACACTTAAAATGGAGTCAAGGCATGATATGTAAAAATAAAATAAATTAATTAATTTATAAAAATGAGTCTTTGACCATAAAAAAGTATTAAATAAAAATAAAATTGGTAAGTAGTCTTTTTATTACTATTGAATTCAAACTTATATTCCTGTAATTTATAAGCCAAGATAATTATTAGAACTCTAATTTTCTTCTTCAAACTAAACATACCCATACTCCTAATGGTCCTTAGATTAATTGGATTCCAGTTTCTACCCTGTGCTGGGTCCCCATTCTGGGACACTGTAGTCTGTCTGTACCTCTTTGTTATACTATGATCTAATCTACTCAATATAGAGGACAGCAGGGCTAGTGCCTCCACCTTTTGGATACCATGTCTGGGTTTAAAAGATTTATTAACATTTTTAGGTATCTATATAATACTAAAAGTTGATTTGCACTGGATACATAAGCTTTACCAGATGCTTAGAGAATATAATAATCTTGCTAGTAGAAATGTATTTACTTAGTTAGCATGGCATGTTGGGCAAATTTTAATTTATTTTGTGATGTCTGAGTATCCTTTCTACTATAAATTCCTAGAGATGCGTTTAAGGGCTGTGTAATTCACAGAGATGCTACTCCTACACAGTGATGAAAGTTGATGGCCTAAGGAGCTGCTCACCAGGAATCCCAAGGAAACCCAGAGCTGTTTAGTTGACTTTTCAGTTTCATTGTTGTAGTACAGTGGGAAGGGGTGTTAAGTAGGGTTAAGAGAAAAGGTTTTGTGGTAGTTTTTCATACACACAAATCCCAGCTTTGGCATTTATTTCTGCATGACTTTTAACATACTCCAAACCTAGTTTTCCCATGATTTAATTTTGGATATCTTGTAAGGTGGTTTCTAGGAATAGAGGGATTGACAATATAATGTAGTTGTCAAAAATGTAGGTTTTAAGGTCAAAGCCTTTTACTGAAATCCTGTCTTTACCATTAACTAGTTTAACTCTAGCAAAGCTTCTAATTTTTTCTCCTGTAAAGCTAGAATAATAATAATAATTTCTCTTTCACTGTATAGAAATGAGTACTTAATAACATAATGCTGTCATGTGGTAAGTTCTCAATAAAGTCTGTTGATTATTATAATCACTGTAAAAAACATAATACAATGCTGTCTCATACAAGATAATCAATAAATTGTTGTTATTATTACACTGTGTCCACCCCTATAATTTCCCTTAACTTTAAGACAATAGTCCCTGACTCAACATGAGGGAAATCCCATAAAAATCATGCAAACAAGAGCTCAAAGAGGAGTGTTCAATTTCTCACAAAATAATGTGGAAGTCTTCCTGGAGTTATTTGCATTTCAATTTTGCCTTCTTCACTAAAGTATAGACTTTTAGAGTGCAAGGTAACTATTTCTATGCAACCAGTAAAATTCCTTACACATCAAATAGAAAGGGTAAAAATTTTAAAATTTTAGTTTCTTTATCTGTATGATGGCATTAATAATAGCCATTCTATTATTTAATAGAATTGTTGTAACAGCAAGAGAACAGTTACTATAGCAGTGAGATATATTATAAAAATATATCTAAATTTTGGTGTGCTATATGCTAGTAGGTTATTATATAATTATATAATAACTATCATATTAGTGCCTCATTGTAGGTAACCAATTTTCTTTGGGAGAACTCTGTGTCTACATTCATTACATCATTCTATGTTTAGGCACAGAATGTGTGTGTGTGTGTATGTGTGTGTAAGTGTAGTCTGTGTGATAAAATTGGGGATATATGGCAAATTGCCTAGTGCGACTTCCAGTGTCACCATAATTTCCATGTCCTTAAACTTAAAGTCAGTGATGAGCTGTTAGAATTTAGCCAGTAGAATTCTGAAGTTAATGTAACTAGTGGGGATGATCTTCCTGGAGAAAGTATGTATCAGATGGCAAGGGCATTTCATCAGGGTCAGTTAATAATGTGGCCGTAAAAACAGTTCTTGAAATAAAGCCAACAAGACTAATGGCAGCTCTACCCCTATAAAAATAAAGGTTAAAGATAAAGTGCTTTGGCTCAAAGGTAATATGTAAACCTCTAGTCTATTGAAAAAGCCCTCACCAGAGCAAATGTGTAGGCACAATGTGCCCATACATGTAATTCACCAAAAAATCAGTGCAAAGTCAAAGTCACATGAGAAGTCCTGTAGTGGTCCAGAAATGGAAATCAGTCTCCTTACCTAGGATATTAGGATGAAACAGAAATATAGCCTTTAGGAGAAATACAGAGGAAAACATGAGAATGTTTATGAACACAGCTCTCAAACCTCTGAATTCTATCATTAGAATGATGAAAATGCAGTAGAAAAGATAGAACTTAACCAAGAGACATAATTTACCTCTTATTCATATACCATGAAGGCTTTAAAATATGTTTTCACATTTACAAATTGAGATGATAGTAAAAATAGCGCTGTCAGAAAAAAATGGAAATGAATTATCAAAATATTTCTATACTACAAAATAAGAAAAAATATTAGGAAGGAGACTTGCATTTCTACTTAGTGTATAGAAAGCTACAAGACAATGTCACTTCCAAAAACTCATGCAAAATCATATTTTCTTTGAACCCTTCAGAGAGGTCCCTAGACAACCAAGGGTACTAGTAAATAAAGTTAAAATAGTTACAAACCCTTGTGAGGGAAGAGAAGGCACACAAATTGTTTCACCTTTGGCAGAGCATTTGAGGAAGAATTTTACGATGGTGATGTAAACATCATAAAAGTGATTAACATAAAGTTGAAACTTTAACAAATTTTAAAGTAAATCTGTAGCCTACATGAGAATTTAGAATTCCTGGAAGCCTCAAACATAAGTGAAATTCACATTTATTTTCTAGGCCTATAATATGCTGAAACACACACACACACACACACACACACGCACAATATCAGAGACTAGATTCAGAGTAGGAAACAGTAAATACATTTGAAGCTAGGTCAGTAGAAACTAAGCTGAAATACAGAGAGGAAAAAAGACTATAACAAAAATCAGACCTTCCAAGAGGTGTAGGATAATATCAAATGATCTAATATACGTGTAATTGGAGTAACAGAAAGGGAAAAAAGAGAGAATGGGAAAAAAATTTTGAAGAAATAATGGCCTATTTCCTCAAAATTAGTGAAACAAAACAACCGAGAAACTCAGAGAACCATAAGCCGGATAAATATAAAGAAAAGTATAACTAAGCACATCATAGACAAACAGATGATAGTTGACTTCTCATCAGACACTATGCAACTCAAAAGAAAAAAGAATATTTACTTTAAAATATTAAAATAATAAAAGCTGTTATCTCAGAATTCTATAATAAGTAAAAATTTCATTTGAAAATATAGATGAATTAAACATTTGTTTACAGAAAAACACTACAAGAAAATTTTAAAGGAAGTTCTTCAGCCAAAAGCAGAATGGTATTACCTGGAAATATTAATTTAAATACACACAATAAACAGCATCAGCAATGGTAAATGCAGGTAAATATGAAAATGTTAGCAAAATTGTTCATATCACTAAAATGATTAGATGTGTAAAGCAAAAATATAAAAAGAATTGTGGTGTTATGACAGGTAAAATTAAAGCATATAATGATACTGTAACAGATGAGAGAGAGAAAAATAGATATATACTATTGAAAGATTTTTATATTACAGGTGAAATGGAAAAATATTATTTGAGGAAAAATTATGACAATAGAATGATACATATGGTAAACCTGAAACCTAGCAACAACTTAAAAAATAAAACAGAGGTATAAGTAATAATCTAAAATAAAACAGAATGAGGGGAAAGAGAAAACAAAGGATAGGACCAAAAGAAAAACTTTCATGATGATAGTTTTGAATCTAAGTATATCAATAATTGCATTAAGTGTATATAGTCAAAACACACCAATTAAAATTAAGAGACTGTCAGATTGGGAAAAAGAAAGCATAAACCAGTTCTGTGCTCCCTATAGGAACTCATTTTTGAATAACAGCATAGATCAACTAAAAGTAAAAGGATAGAGGGAAAAGATACACCATGCTAGCAATAATCAAAAGAAAGCTATCGTGAAGAGAATAATATCAAAGTAAACATCAAAGCAATAACTTTTATTAGGGATAAAAAGATAAATTACATAATGATAAAGGGATGTGCACCTAACACAGAGCTTAAAATTCATAAACAAAAGCTGATAAAACTGAAAACAGAAATAGGAAAATTTGTAATTATACTTGGAGACATCAGCAATCTTTCCTCAGTAATTGGGAAAATGAAGTAGACAAAAATTAAAACACAGATTTGAACATTATCAGCCAACTTATTAATAGTTGAGATTTATAGAATGGTACACTCAGTAATGGACATTCTTTCTAAAGCCCACATGAAACTACATCAATATATGGCATATTGTCAGCCATAAAACAAATGTTGACCAATTTAAAAGAATTGAAATAATGCAAGATATGTTTACTGACAAGAAAACAATTAAACTAGAAATCAATAACAAAGTGGAAAATTACCAAATATTTGGAAATTAAAGGGTATATGTCTAAATAACCCATAGTAAAACTTTATACTTTTTTTATTTCGCCATATTGCAGGGGTACAAATATTTAGGTTATATATATTGCCTTTGTCCTAACCAATTCAGAACTTCAAGCATGTCCATCCCCCAGATAGTGCCCACCATACACATTAGGCATGAATATGCCCATTCCCTTCTCCCCCCTCCCATCTGTGATATCTCCAGTGAGAATGGCCTTTATTAAAAAGTCCCAAAATAAAAAATATTGGTGTGGATGTGGAGAGATAGGAACACTCATACGCTGCTGATGGGACTGCGAACTGGTACAACCATAGTAAAACTTTTAATTAGAAAATATTTCAAATTAAATAAAAAATGAAAACAGAGCACATTAAAATATATAGGATATAGCTAGAGTGGTGCTTAGGAGAAAATTTATAGCACTACTTGCCTATCTAACAGGAGAAAAAATATCTATAACCAATAATTTAAGAATCTACCTTAAGAAAATAGAAATATATGAGCAAATTAAACACAAATGAGATAAAAGGCAGGAAACAGTACAAAGTAGAAATCAAATAAAATGATGAAAATAGTAGAGAAAATTAATGAAACCAAATGCTAATTCTTTAAATAAATAAAATTGATTAAATTCTGGACTGAATAATCAAGAACGAAAGATTAAAGAAAAAGAATACTGTATGTATAACTATTATGTACTCATAATAATTAAAAATAAATTTTTTTTTGAAATATTGGAATCAAGGATGAAGTACGGACCTCACTACAGATCCTACGGATATCAAAAGGAAAAAAGAAATTAATATAAATAACTTTAATTCAATAATTAATGAAATGGGCATATTTAAAGGACTCAAGCTGTGAGAGAGCATTCAGAAAAAATAACTAAAATGATTAGCCTTATATTTGTAAAAGAATTTGAAGTTTCAGTTAAAAACCTTTCTACAAAGACAATTAGTGGCTCGGATGGCTTCACTAGTGAATTCTCTGAACATTTAAGCAATAATACAAACTACACAAACTGTTCCAAAAAATAGGCAAGGCTGTAATTTTTCTCAATCATTTTAAGAGATAAGTATAATCCTGATACCAAACCTGAAAAATATATTTATGAGAAATAAAAGGCCTATGTCATTTATCAATAAAGATCCTTTTAATATATTAGCCCTTCAAATTCAGCAATAAAGAAAAATGATAACATGTCATGATCAAGTAGAGTTCATTTCAAGAAAGCAAAGTTATAATTCACTACATCAATAGACTAAAAGTAAAATCATCTCAATAATTGAAGAAAAATGACAAAATATAATCTTCATTTATGACCTCCCCCCAAAAAGAAACTTTTCAGAAACTAATAATAGGAGGAAACTTCTCAACTTGATAAAAGGCATCTATACAAATTCTGCTGTTACTAATTTATTGGTGAATTTCCTCTATCACCATAACCGACCAACCCCACATTCTGGAGCAAAGTGAGGATGTTCACTCTTTCCACTTCTATTCCATATGGCACTGGAGGAGCTGCTGAGGCAATAAATAACAAAAGAAAATAAGAGATATACAGATTGAAAAGTAAGATATAAAAGTTTTTGCTGTCAAACAAGATGATTTTATACACATGGAAAATTCTATATATTCTACAAAAACTTACTAGAACAAAAAAATAAGTATAGAAGATCACAGAATACAAGGTCAATATACAATAATCAATGGTACTTTTACATACTAGGAATGTCTACTTGGAAATTGAAATTTTAAAAGTTATCATTTACAATAGCATCAAAAACACAAAAGAATTAGAGACAAATTTAACAAAATATGTACAATATCTACATGCTAAAAATAAAAACATTGTTCAGAGAAATCAAATATCTAAATGAAAGAGCAATATACTATGTTTATAAATTAGAAGACTCAATAGTGGTAAAATGTTAATTCTCAGATTTATCTGTAGGTTCATTGAAATAAGAATCATAATCCCAGCAGACTCCTTTTGCGCATTGATAATCTGATCCTAAATTTATCCATTTATTTATTTTTAGAAACAGAGTTTCTCTCAGTTGTCCAGGCTGGAGTGCAGTGGGGAGATCATAGCTCATCGTAACCTCAAACTCCTACCTCGGCCTGTCAAGGTGCTGAGATGATAGGAGTGAGCCACTGTGCCTGGCCTGATCCTAAAATTTATATGGATATGCAAATGACTTAGAATGGCCAAAAGAATTTTGAAAATCTTTTAGAATAAAATATAAAAGTTTTGCCAACTTGAGTGAGGGAATGATTGATTGATTGATTTTCAGTCCCCATAGGGACCATCAAAAACTGCCAATACTGACTATATTGTAAGTCATCATGGCGGGATATTGGGAAAAGTTTTCAATTAGCAATAATTGTGCCTCAGATAAACCTCATTGGCTACGATACTGCCACTGCACAAGGGTGGGGAATGATTTCCTAGGGCACAAAAAGCATGATCTATTACATAAAAGGTTAATTGGGTTTCATCAAATTTAAAAATGCCTGCTCTGTGAAAGAAGCTGTTACAAAAATGGAAAGAAAAAGCAAGCTATAGAGTTAAAAAAAGGTTTGCAAAACGCAAATCTTATAAAAATCTTGTATCCAGAATATATAAAAAACTCTCCCAACTGAAAATTTTTAAAAAGATTAGAACAATCAGCTTACCCAAGAAGATACGTAAGTACATGAAAAGACTCTCAGCAGCATTAATCATTAGGGAAATACAAATTAAAATTCAGTGACATGGTTATCAGTGTACATTTATTAGAATAGCTAAATTACTTTAAAGGCAATGTTAAGTGCTAGCTAGGATGCTGAGCAAATAGAACACTCATACATTGCTGGCAGGAATGCAAAATGGTAGAGCCATTTTGAAATTATTTTGGCTATTTCCTATTAAGTTAAAAATACACTTACCACATCATATAGGAGTCCCATGTCTATGTCAGTATCCAGGTGAAATGAAAACATACATCCACTCAAAGAATTCTACATTAATGTATGTGGCAGCTTTATTCATAACTGTCAAAAACTGGAACTGGAAATGACCCACATTTTGACTAACTGTGGAATGAATAAGCAAATTATGGTACATTCATCCAATAAAATATTTATCATTTTTTAAAATGCTAATACATTTAAAAATATGAATAAAACTCAGAAACAATATTCTAAGTGAAAAAAGGCAGACACTAAAGACTGCATACTGTATAGCTTATTCCTACAACCTCTAAGAAAGGCAAAATTATAGGAACACAAATCAGATCAGTGATGGCCACGACCTGGGGGTGGAGTGGGGGATTGACTACAAAGGGGCGTGAGGAAAATTTGGGGGAAAATAAAAACGTTCTATATCTTGATTGTAGTGGAAGTTATATACTGTCTATATTAGTCAAAATTCATCAAACTGTACACTTTAAAAGAGTGGATTTTGTGTATGTAAGTTATTCCTCAATAAACTTGATTTTTAAAAAAAGTAGGAAGTATTAGATAATAATGTGAATTACAGTAGCATTTGCAGTCATGTTAATCTTTACAAAGGATCCACGTTGTATGCCTCTAAGCACTGTTTTGAGGTTAAGAAATGTACTGGGTTTCTCTTACACCCCTTTCTCAATCCTTTTTCCAGCTGGATTTCAGCAAAGGGAAATATCACAGGAGATTGTAACAAGGAAGTTGGTGCTCATTTCAAGGGTCCCCTCCCCTGCAGATTGCTCTTGACTGGCTATGTCACTTCATGAAAGATCGCACTTTTGTCAGACATTTTTTCTACCCAGATCCCTCTGTTTCTGGGTCCCTGTAACCAACCCTGACCGTTCCGGGCTAGGGTTCACTATACTGAACTATCCCTTCTGCTTCCTGAACGCTATGTCATATGATATCCTCTCAAATGACTCAGTTTGAATGTGCCATCTCTTTCATGCCAGATCCTGACTGGTACAGATAGTAAGATTCAACTCCTCGTTCCATAATTTCTAAGCTAAGAAAATTTGTGCTATCCACTTAACAGATTTGAGCTTTAGTTCTGTCATTCATTGTATCTGAATAATTATACCTCCTTGGCAAGGTTGTTGTGGGAATTGAACAATGATGTGCTAGCAGAAAAAGTTTTCATTAATATTTTTCCCTTTCTCATCTTAGTATCTCCCCATTCATCACTGGACATTTATTCCCTTTACCTTTTTATTTCTTGGTGTGTTCCCATTTCTCCTCTTTCTTTTAAGTTAACGAATTTTCTCTATCATGTATAAATGCATAATAAATCACATAGGGATATACAATGTACGGAAGACTGTATAAATGGCTTAAATGTACCATGGTTATGTTCCTGGAATAAACTGTTGCTATTTCTACTGCTGCAGAACAGTTAAGTCAAACTTTTGAATTAGGTCAACAAAATCCACAAATAGGGTGGAATCTTTGGACTGTCTAAGCAGGGACAGATCTGGAATAAATCAGCCACAGATATCACTTGTCAGCATGCTAAGAGAGGCGTTTCAAATAAGGATAGAAGGTACGTCAAGAATATTGGCTTCTGGTAGCATTGTGATGCATCCATTATATCTTGAGAGTTTTCCATCATGTGGATTGAAGCTAACATAATTGTTTCATGGCAGTAATGTCTAAACAAGGGTCTACAATTAAGTTGTATTTTTATCTTGACTTGTGAACTGTCGCTGCCAACTACTCAAATTTCAAGCTTGTTGAGACATATGTTATCCCTGGAAACCCTTCTTAAAAATGAAGCATTTTACTGTCCCACCAATTCAGTACACTCTGGTCAGTTCCCCCATCTAGATCCAAATTAACCATGTAATAGCTCCTATACTAGTGAACAGTATTTTAAATGGCTTTTTAAGCAAAGCCAAAAAGAACAAATTTATTTCTATTTGTGCAAAAACATAATCTGGTTTGGATTCTTTTTTCTAGCTTTTTAAATAGTGAGACAGAATACATTCGTGGGGAAAGAACTGGCTGTGAAATTAAGAACTGTGTTTGAAATCCGGCTCTGCTACCACTTCCTAGCTAAGTGATCTCATAAAGTCACTTAATTTATCTGAACCTCAGTCACCTTATCTGTCAAATGGGGACCTACTGGTGAATCAAAAGAGCCAATAATGATCTAATAACATAACAGAGAACCTTTATATGTTAATAATTTATTTTTTAATAATTTGTATGTATAAGGATGCAAATGTCATTAGTAGGAGAGGGGAATGAAGAAATCTCTCAGACAGGGGCAGGAATATTTTGGTTGAAAGAAAATCAAAATACTGGAAAACAAGAGCAAGATAAGAATGATTACAACGGCTGCATTTATAGCCCACATGTCACAGTTCAGTATTTATAGGTTTGTTAGTGACAGCCTTCCCGTTATAGCAATGTTAATTACGAAGTAGCTGTCATTGTGTTTCACTGACAGAGCTGCGCACCTGACTGAGGCTGAAACTACTCATTATTCGCATGGTCGATCATTTAATTTAAGGCTCCAAACAATACACAAACAAATCAGTTTGGGTCTGATTATACTCTCTCTAAGTCTTACTTTAAAATTTCCTGGTGACTTTGTAACAAATCCTAGTGCATTTTATTTCCCAAATACAATTTGTAATAATCAGAGCTGGACAAAAACCTCAGAAAGAGGTGATGGGTCTGAAGCTGGAAACAATATTAATTGTATACTTAAATTTTCCAGAGTCCAAGCTCCCATTGCTACTTAAACACCGTGATCAAAGCAACAGATAGAATAAATATGGAGAGAGAGAAAAGTGGGAGGGATAAAAAAGGGAGAGAGAGAGGGAGAAATTGAAGAGAGGCTTGGGAAAATGTTCAGTGGAAAATCTGTAGAAATGATGCAAGAGAAAGCAAAGGCAGGGATTGGAGTAAGGGGTGTATAACTGAGACTATAAAAGCTCGGAGAGAAAACTCACCATCAGGGCTGAGTTTGGGATAAACTGCACAGAGAGGACTCTAAAATTAGAATCTCCTGATTTTTCACAAGGTAAGTTATATGTAAAAACTGATGAAGATTTAGGGTTTTTTCCTTTTAACTATTATTTTTACTTTCACAGACTTTTTAAATGTTTTGATTATATCTTTAGTTAAAATTGAGAAATTTTTCTTAATATTTCCCTCTCTAAAATGAGTAGAAATTCAGATATTTTTGAATGCAAACTTAAGGTGGAGGTAAATGTTTCCTCAGATATTTCATATTTATGACGTTGCTTTTTGCTTTGTTTCCATTTCAAAACAAAGAAAGGGAAAGTTCAAAAGGGAATTTAAGGTAATGATTCTATATGTATGTTAATAGCATTATTTTGCTTTCCTCAAAGATGTTCAATATAAGGAAATTTTTAATGTACAAAAGTGGTCCAGTTTAAACAACCTGGATAAAATAGAAAGTTTTTCTTTTATTTCTATCAAAATTGGAGCTTCAGAAACATCTCTAAACTAATCAAATTTTGTATTCCATATTCTTACAATGAAAAGTATCCTGTTTTTCTCTTATAAAAATCAAATATGAAATATGACATTAATAACATAATTCGAATAGACTTAGATTATGTCTGTTCTTCAGAATTTGCAGTACTCTTGATATTTGGTGATTGAATTGAGAATTTATCTAAAGCATGCATTTGAGTTCTGTTTGAGGACAAATTTAAAATTTTGTTTCAGATTTTGATCTATAGAAATATAAGTGTGTACCAAATAAATTTAGGTCTAATAATGCAAAGTATTGTTCCTTTGAATTACAATAACAGACTGTATAGGTTTATAAATATAATTACTATTCGTTTCTGAGTTATTCTTCTAAAATTAAAATATTTTTAACAGTGAGTAATGGTGATTTTAACGTTCATATAAGATATAAAATTGGTAATGTTATAACTAATGGTCTACCCAAAAACTTTAGGCATATTTTGTGTCTTCTCTTACTTTGGTACTACTCTTCAGCACTGTTACAGAACTTTTCTAAGGAGAGCTTTCTATCAATATGAGTTCAAGACTCCTCTGTGCAAATGAATTTCACTATGGCTTCATTCAGGAAGCTATTTAAAGTATTTAAGGCTGACATTGCTTTCTCTCCTTTATTTTCTAGGGTTTTGAATTGATTCTGGACAGTAGAGAAGCAGATATCTTTAGTTGGCTAGATATGGGAACCCAAGGGCTATAATTTTAACTTCTTGTTCATATACTCTCAATGATTTGAACATTTGATTAATAAAATTAGATTAATTGAGCTTGTCTCAAAGCAAAAGAAGTCAAAGTAAGAAATCCTAAAATTTCTACCTCTGCCACTATCTACCTATGCAACTTCAGGCAAGGCTTAAGCACAACTTAGGGCAAATAATATTCTATTATTATTGAAAGGGACAAAAGAAATAGAAGTGCCAAGGATGCTGAGTGTAAGAATGATGTGGGGAAGCCCCCATGTGGTAAGGTTTCTCTATATTAGAGAATATGTACTCAGTATCACAGAATCGTAGGGCTAATCTTTAGCCATGACCTAATTTAATCGCTTTGCAAATATTTCCTCTACTGTGATGCCTTCCCACTTGACAATTCTTGCTTAGATTCAATGGTGCAGTCAGAGAAACACAAGCTTTGGAGTCAGAAAACCAGACTTCTAATCCTGGTTCTGGCTTCAACAGCTTTGTGACCCTGTACAAATCAGACAGCCTCTCTGGGGCTTTATTCTCTCCTCAATAAAACTGGAGTCTGCAGGGATACAGTAGGTAAGCTACAAGTTCCCTGGGCAGCTCTCTAAATGGACCAACTTCACATCTGCCTGAGTATCTCTCGATTAAGAGCATTTTTTAGCTAATATCTCCTTCTCCTTTCTTCAAATAAGTCTCAGGGCACCTCTCTGGAGCAGTGATGAGCATGATTTGCCAATTAATTGCCTAGTGCTTTGTTTGCCTTGAAATGGCTGTTGCCCAGCATTGCCGCTTCTCCTTCTTGACACCCCATCAGCTCAGGCCTTGTACCAAGAACCTCCTCCCTCCAGTAATGGTGCCTCTGCCTCCACCTTCTTCTGCTCCCTCTCCTCTATATCCCTGTCTTATCTGCTCTCCCTTGAGCAAACTCATTCTCTCTGAGCCTCACTTTCTCCATCTGTTGAGAGTGTTAAATTCCACAACTCCAAAGATTGCTTTCTCTCTTTCTAAAATTCTATATTCCTGTGACACATAAGGCTGTAAATGTGAAAACTTCACTTTTAAAATATCATATAAAACGATAATAAAAATTCATTTTAGGTAGCATAATTGGAACTTGAAGAATAATTATGTCTTGAGTACAACTGATCTTTCTTCCCTTTGATTCCTTCCCAGGACGATATTTTCTATAATTGTATACAATTTTTATAGAAATATTGTGACTCAATGATAATGCATTAAATGTGAGAGTGCTACCTTTAACTCTCTTTATTGATTTATTGATTACATTTTATTTCCTATCACTCTGCCATAATTCTAGATTCTGAGGACTAGTTTTGTTCCTTAAAATAAATGATTAAAAATAATATTTTTTCATAAAAGTAAAAAGTCGTAAAAATATTTTGAAAAGTTATCATATTTAGAAGGTACTATCAGTATAATGATAACTATGATTTATTAAGTAACCAGTTTGTGCTAGTCACTTTACCTGTGTTATTCCTAATCCTCATAATTAGTCTACAGAGTAAGTCTTTGCCCTATTTCCCTGACGAAGATGTTAAAACAGGCAGGCTAAATAACATGCCCAGTCAGGATTCAGATTCAGGTCTGCATAACTTAAGGACCAACCTCTTCCTACTAATTCACTTTATTGTATTAGAAAGTGTGCATAAAATATCAGGAGTTAGCATTCCATGGTTCTAAAGTAACTCAGCTTATCTCAGTTCATCAATTAAATAAATAGAATTATAATGTTTTCTATATAGATGAAACAAACATGACTGTGGTCAGAATGGAGATAAATTAATTTCAAAATAATAAATCACTATGGAAATGCTATTTTTAAAAAGGTTATTCATAAAGATTATACTCTTCAAGTATAATCTTTCTTCAAAAATGGAAGAATTCCAGAAAGAGTCTGCTTTTGCAGGAGGAAATCCCTGGGCGGGGCAAGTGGTGGAGGGATTTCCACCTCAGCCGGCTGTGAGCAACTGGAGGACAGAGAGACTGTCTTACATTTATATCCCAGTACCAGACATACGGTGTATGACTAATAAATGCATCCTGTTGTTGATTATTATAAAATTTATATTTTTAACTCTTTGTTTACATGTTAGAGGTCCTTTTCCATTGATTGTATTGGCTAGTTTGATGTAATTAAAGTGTAAGGCTTTTATTAAATATTATATGTAAATACAAATTGGGGTAAAGAGTGAGAGCGGCGGTGCCCACATTATCTTGAGGCTTAAATATGTTTTATTTAGCTTCATTTATCCAACTTTACCCTCTGAAAGCCTTTTTATGCCACATAAAAATTGTGTATGTATCAAACGGTCAACCATCATGTTTATATGCAACTCTATCACCTTTTTCCTAACCACAGTTTTAAAGGTTTTCTTTTTTCCATTAGTGACTGTTAGAATTAAACAACTAATTTCTTTAGCAGAATTGTCTACAATCATACTCTAAAGTTCTTTTCTATTTCTAAGTGACATAGTTTTACATCAAGAAATGTTTAGTTTTTCAGAGATCTAAGTACAGATTGTTTCATAAGGAGAAATCTTAAACTCTAGAGGGAAGATTATTGAAGAATACTGATTGATGCCTGTCACTTTTTTCCTTTTTTAAATTTTTAATTATTATGACTATATAATAGTTTTATATTTTTATAAGGTACATGTGATGTTTTGACACAGGCATATAATAAATCAGGGTAATTGGGGTATCCATCACTTTAGGCATTTAACATTTCTTTGTGTTAGGAATTTCCAATTCTACTCTTTTAGTTATTTTAAAGTATACTCTAACTTATCGTTCATTATAGAAAATTGGTATGTTCTAACTGATATATGGGAGCTAAATATTAAAAACAATTGGACTCATGAAGACAGAGAGGTAGAATGATAACTACCTGAGGCAAGGAAGGGTAGTGGGACGAGAAGTGTGGGATAAAGTGGGGCTGGTTAATGGATGCAAAAATGCAGTTAGATAGATAGATAGATTGTCACTTTTATAAGAATGAGAATCTAAGGTGTGAAATATTAATAGACATATAAGAATTCCACCATGAATTTCACCACATTGCACTATAAGTATAAAAACTGGGGCCAATCTCTTCTCTAAGACTTAGTTTCCATGTAAATAAAACGGGGATATTCCTGTTGACCTACCACATAAAGCTGTTTTATTCATTCATTCAGTACATCCTTTTGACTCTATATTAGGCATTCTGTTGATTGCAGAGATGCAATGACAAACATGACATAATCCCTGCCCTCCATAAGTTTACAGCAACAGCTACATATTTTGTTAAATGTGGAAATCTATTTTTGTTTTTGTTTTTTAAATAAAGGGATTTTCTTTAAAGTGGTATTGTAGATTTCTGACTTAATTTTTTGCAAGAAAGATACCAGTGGTAGGATTCAAATAGAAAAAAAATACAGAGATACATAACAACAAAATTTTGAGATTTTGGAGGACAAAAGTGTCTAAAAAGTGTGAAAATGATGCAAAATAGAATAAAATTAGTTGTTAACACGTGTACTACTAAATTATCATTCTCCACGATTTGTAGCATTCAAGGAAAGTCATTCTAAAATGTAAGTGTCTGCTACATCAAGAATACCTCATGCATAAAATATTTACATTATAAGAAATTTGTTTTGGAGATGGAAAAATGTTTTACACTTAAACAAATGGTTATACTTGAAAGAGTATGAAACTGGGAGTCTGAAAATGTAAGTTGTTGTTCTGGCTCTTCTTCTAACTGGCTTTGTGACTTTGGAAAATCTACTATTGCAAATTGAAGACCAATAAACAATGATAAGAACACACACACCTGGTATTTTAATTTTTTTAAAAAAATGAGAAATGTTAAATTTCCTAGTCTCAATTTGCACCTTCTTTTCAGAAACCCGAAACAGAGAGTAAATTTTCATCACACAATTTTTTAGAAATAACAAATTTCACAAGGAAAAGTTTAAATAAATGGGTAAGCACCATGAGTATTTTTCAGATGTATTTTTGTGAGGATGATATAGATGATATATATGTTAGTGACAGAAGCTACAAGTCAATTCAATTGCTCTCGGGTGAAAATCCATAGTAATTCTAAATCTCTTGTTTGAGTTAATGAGGATTTTAAACTAATTCCTCATTTCTAAAGTTCTAAGTACCACAGCCACACTCAGTTGTATTGTTTGTGGGGCAAAATTAACTAAAGATTGTGGAATCACAGGTTCAGTAAGAAAGAAAAACCAATGGCATGAGGTCCTCGTCTTTGCTTTCTAGCAGGTTTCTCAATCATCTGGTTGCTTCCCCATCAAAGAACACTAGGCAAAAAAACCTTCTTTAACACTTTGTTTAAATATTGTCACTCATTGAAATGTCAAGATTATTGATATAATAACAAATTTGACACTGAATGGCTCCCAATTCCCTAAGTGGTTGTTGAATGTTAAGTTTTATGTTTGCTGGAAGAATTTGGCTTCAAAACCTGCCGCCAGCTTCATAATAATCACATTTATAAATGTAATTAAGAAGATCTTGCTTTGTCACATTATCTTGTAGTTTACAAAGTGTTTTCATGCACCTTTTTAGAATTCCCATTGCTAAGTTTTCACTTACGATAAAATAAAAATGATATAAGTTTTTTCATAGATAAATTTATATCCTCATACATTTTTAGTAAATAATATTAAATATGAAATTAAATATGTTTATTGGTCTTATTTGGCAACCTTAAGCCAATTCCATGATTTTTGCTATTGATAAATTAAATAATTTAAAATTAACTAAAATTAATTCATTCAAATTTTGCGAGTTAATAAAATCAGTTTTATTAGACAGTTTAGAAAGTTTAAAAGTCTTGTTCAAGGTCACCAGGTCAGTAAGGAGCACAGAAAGGACACATAGCCTTTTCCTTCAAGTCTAATCCTGAGGTTCCTCCTCACCATGACAGAAATATTTTTCTGGTGTTGTTGAAAACCTATTTGTTGTCTGAAAGAGTTTTATTTTTTAAATATCCATTAGTTCATAGACAGAAGATTTTTGGAGTAACATCATGTTAAAAATACATATACATATATGGACATATGTGTGATATTGGCAGAGGTTTCAGATGTCTGTAAATTCTTATCAAAAATTTATATTTTTGTATTCACTAAATTTTATATCCACTAAGATTTGTGATTACAGAGAAAATATTCAAATGGTTATTTTATCTTGACAGACTGTTAATTCCAAGTGCTGGGAAGTATTATGATACTCAATCAAATTTTAAAAATTTTAATATTGTGTGATTTTAAAATATACATCTGATAATCAGGTTAAATGTTATTCTATCCTTTCCATTTGTAAGCCCAGAAGAGGTAGTATAACTGTTTCTATGGCATCTAGAACCTCAATTCTAAATGAGGTTGTTTTGAAAAGGTGGAGGAATGAGTGTACTGACTTATGAATGATGAAAAAAAGAGAAAAGTAAAAAAAAAAAAAATCCCAAGCAAGCATTTGAAAGTAAATACCTATATATACCATATTTCATTAATTTTGCCTCACATTTAACATCTCTGAAATTGGAACAAGTCTTTAAAAGCCAGTAGCAACATTAGAGTTCAGTTAGATCAACCCCATTTTACTTGGTCTAGAGAGGAAAGGCTTTGCCCAACATTGTGTCATTAAATAGCATCAGAGTCAATGAAAAGCCTGTCTCGCAACTCCCATATCGGATCTCTTTCTATTACAGCAAGCTATACAGATTTTGTGGTAAGCATTGGTCCTTCTGGGTCTTTCCAAATAAAAAATTCCTATCACTGTCATCTACAATTCCTGAAGCTCTTCTCTGTTATCAAAAAAACCTAGTGACTGTAATCGAATGGAGTGAAGTAAAGGCTAAACTGAAGAACTTACTGTGTTTTATAGATTTACTTTCCTAGAATCATCATTTCAGAGAGAGAAAATTGTAGGCAGTGTTGTTGGCCGGCACATGTGGTCATTTCATGGTGTCAGAACTAAGGCCCCCTTTATAAAAATATCCTGTTAGATCTCTTTTAAATGTTTGTGCTCTGTCACAGTAGGAACAGAAAGTAAAGAAAAGGTAAAGTTGAATTAGTTTGTAAATTTTTTTTTTTTTTTTTGAGACAGGGTATCACCCTTGCTCGGGCTGGTTTCAAACTCCTGGCCTCAGCAATCCTCCTGCCTCAGCCCCCCGAAGTGCTAGAATTACAGGTGTGAGCCACTAGGCCTGACCTGTAAATCTTTTATGTTTAATCAAGTTCTTTATTTTTAATTTTTTTTGAAATGGGGGTGAAGTGGAATCTATTTTAGATATTTCCAGTCAAGATATTAGTGTAAATAAAAAATTCTATATGGTTTCTAGTTTCACCCAGAAACCCAGTACCTTTGTGAGTTTCTAATGGTTGGATCAACTATCCGTAAGTCAGATACTAATCATAAAGTCTCAGGTTAAAGAGAAATTTCTTTAATCACCTGAGTAGTTTGTTTTAGCCTTCAAATGCAGATAGTTGAAAAATTTTATCAGCTAAAACATGAATTAGATCAGATACTAGCTCATATTGCTTCTCTTTTCAGCTTAATGATTTCTAACTTTAACATCTCCCCTCATTCCAGTTTGCTCTTTATTTTTCACTTATTTATCTATTTATTTTTGAGACAGGGTCTCACTCTGTTTCCTGGGCTAGAGTGCCCTGGCGTCAGCCTAGCTCACAGCAACCCCAAACTCCTGGGCTCAAGCGATCCTCCTGCCTCAGCCTTCCTAGTCCCTGGGAGGATAGGCATGTGCCACCATGTCCAGCTAATTTTTTCTATTTTTAGTAGAGACGGAGTCTCACTCTTGCTCAGGCTGGTTCTTTAGTTTTTAGATCGGGGGTTCTTAGTCTTTTTTTTTTTCTTCCTCCAAACCCTCATTGCCCCACTGATTCTTTTTTTTTTTTTATCATTATGGGTACATAATAGTTGTATATATTTATAGGGTACATGTGATGTTTTGACAAGGCATACAATGTGAATTAATCAAATCAGGTGAATTGGGGTATCCATCAACTCAGGCATTTAACATTTCTTTGTATTAGGAACATTCTAATTCTACCCCTGTAGCTATTTTAATGTGTACCCTAACTTATGTTGATTATAGTCACTTTATGGTGCTATCAAATATTGTTCATTTTATCTAAGTATCTAACTATATTTTGTACCCATTAGCCATCCCCACTTTATCCCTTGCTCTCTGCTACCCTTCCTGGACTCTGACACCCATCATTCTATTTTCTGTCTCCATGAGATCACTTGTTTTTAATACTCAGCTCCCACATAAGAGTGAGAACATGTGAGATTTGTCACTCTGTGCTCGGCTTATTTCACTTTACATAATGTTCTTCAGTTCCATCCAGGTTGTTGCGAATGGCAGGATTTCGTTCTTTTTTGTGACTGTATCATATTCGATTGTGTATATGTACCACAATCTTTTATCCATTCTTCCGTTGATGAACACTTAGGTTGATTCCATATCGTGGCTATTATGAATATTGCTACATTAAACATTGGAGTGCAGATATCTTTGATATACTGAATTCCCTTCCTTTGGGTATATGCCTAGCAGTGGGATTACTGGGTCATACGGTAGTTCTATTTTTAGTTTTTTGAGGTACCCCTATACTGTTTTCCATAATGGTTGCACCCACTGATTCTTAATAATGAAAACATCTTTCTTAATTTTAATAGGCTTCTCATTAAATTCTGGTTTATATGTAATTATAGTATATTTGTGATTTTTTTTTTTACCATGAGACTTTCACAGTCTTTAATATGTCAATATGAGCTCTCTCTATTCTAAAGGAATATACAATATATCCCAAACTTAAATGAAAAAAACTTTATACCTCCCTGCCTTTGTCCATCCACCACCACTTCAGTTACCTTTCAGGATATAATGAGTTCTTACATGTGGAAAGTTTTTGAAAGAATACTTAAGATGGTATATAATGTAAGATGTTTGTTTATTCTGCAGTACTATTTAACAAGTAAATACACATAATAGTCCAAATGGTTTAAATGAATTTGAGTGCACAGCCAATCATCTTATAAAGCAGATCCTGTGCCCCCTATCTCTTTTGAAACTCCTCATTACCCTGAGATATATTACTCAAAAATTACTCAATAAAAATGATTGATGTGCAGAAAAAAATTGTAAAAACCTCCACTTTGGCTTATTCACACAGTCAATGAAAATCCTTTGAATGTTCTTTCTGCGTACATGAGGCCAAGGAGAATTTTAAATCATGGGCTATATTTATCCACTATCAACAAAATAGGAAAATGGAGCTAAACCTAGTCTTTTTCTTTCCTCCCTATAATTTCCTCTGTTTCTAATTTCGTAGCAATCAAGTTTCAAGTAATCAAATGTCTTTTGTGTGGCAGGTGGCAGGGTGTTTGTTTTCATTAGTGTACCAAATGCCATATTTAGGAACTTGGCCTTCTGGTTAACTGGCTACAAGTCTGGGTTTAAACCATTAAATGTGTGTATTTAAACTCAGCATTTATTTTTACATCTCTCTATCCAAATAATCAGGATGTGGTTATCTGTAAGATGATACATTATGATTTTTCCTATATACACCCAAGTACAAAAATATATGCCTCAGACATAATCATCAATATTATAAACATCCATCATCCTGTGCCATTTATAAGATTGTAGAGATGAAAAGAAACTTGGTTAGTAAAATATGAATAAAAATAGTTAAAGGAAATCCACATGGAAAGCTTATAAAATTAGGCAATTTCACACTTTGTAAGCTATTTTTAACATGATAAAAGCAAGAAAATAATCACAATTGTTTATCTTTGATTAAGTGAGAGCTATTTTTAAAAAAAGATATATCAGAAATATGAAATCATTTTTTAAAAATACACTTATGTTTTTAACGTATTATTCTTTAAGTGGAAGAAATTCTAGAGACATCAGCAAAATCAAGAAAAAAAGTACTATTAAGTGGCAGGTTTTCTAAAGGCAGTTTTTGGTTCTTATTTTCACCAGGTAACTGTTGCATTCTTTTTGTCCATGTTCTCTATTTAGAGACGTAGTCATGATTTAGTGTGTGTTGACACTTACAAAAAAACTCAACTCAAATATCAGTTTAGCAGAAAGAGAACACAAAGAGAATTTACTGCTCCTTTCCAAAAAAGAACGGAATACAGAGATGTTGCTAGTGACTAGCATTATGTGGCAAGATGCTGAAATAGACTAACTGATGTCACAGTGAACTAGTTTAGACGACATTACATAAAAAATAAGATTACATTTGATAAAAATATTATAGAGTGCTAAAATATTTTATCTCCATTTTAAGTCTTAAAGGACGGTTAATACAGATACTTTGTCTACATAAAATATTTGTTCGTATTCTAGCACATAACATTTATTACTAAAATCTATACTGAGGTTTCACAGAAATAATGTTTTAAGGACGTGATAAAATCTTGGGTGACAATAAAACAAATGTAGTTGTTAAAGAAATATTTAGTAATACCTCATAAATATTTTTCCACTAACAAATTACAAATAATGAATGAGATAAAAGGGTTATACATTAATCAATTCAATCCTCTCAAAGTTTTTTTGATGTGGGAATTACTTCTCATTTCTCAAATAAGGAAAATGAAGCTCAGATAAGTTAAATGGTACATACGCAAGGTCACGCTAACACTAAAGCAAAAATGAGACTCAAACCCAATCTTTCAGATTCCATTCTAGCATCCATTTTCTCTTTGCCCCCAGCAGGTCTTCGAAATGATTGTTGTTTAAGGAATTAGATTTACTGAGACATCCTATTCATAAAGGACGAATTTGGAAGCTTTTACCAATGCCGTGTACTAAGTAGCAAGGCTTAGGTTCGAGCTCACTCTGTTCTAGCCCATACTCTGTGATCTTCCTTGGTGGGATAATGCCTCTCGCTTACTGCATGGTGTTGTGAGTTCCAGTGGTCAAACTGGCAGCTGGCAAACTTCATACAGACCATAGATGAGCTTTAATTGGTTTTTTAATCTAAAAATTCAGAAATATATAAATGACACACCTTTGTGTTGACTACTCAGAATTAACAAATGTAATACTAAATGTATTTTAGTATTAAATTTTAAATTAAATGTAATTTATGTAAATTAAATGTAATTTAAAAAATTATAGATTAAAAGCTGAATCCCTTATGTTTCCTTCATAATTGTATTCACTTTTCTTTCTCCCCAGAGGAAATCATAATTATGAATCAAGTTCAATTGGCTTATACTTTAACTATTTGTATATATACCAAAATGTGTGGATTTTCTTTGTGTATGTACAATTTAGGTAAATTGTGTCACGTCATATATATTAGTCTGTACTGCCCATTTCCCCCAAAAACTGTTTCTTTGAAATCCATGCATATAGCTATTCATACATTTAAATCATTTAACAACAAATACATATATATTTAAATCATTTGCTTTAATTAAATAATTTGAATATATCTCAATTAATAAATCCATTTTATCTTCAATAGGGCACTTGGGTCAATTCAAGTTTTTTACTACTATAAACAATAAGGCTATAAACTTTCAGGATCATGTCTTCTTATAAATATTGTGAGTTTCTCAGGGATATAAATACCTAGAAGTGAAATGAATGTGTCATAGGTTGAAGATGACCATTTGCAATTTTTTTGTATATTGCCCAATTTTCTCCAAATTATTGAATCCATTTCCAATTTCACCAGTATTTTTTGTATTCTTCTGTTTCCTAACATCATTCTAACATTTATAATGTTAACTATATTTTTGCCATTCCAATGTGTATAAAATGGTATATCATTTCTCTTTCTATTTGCAGTAAATAAACTGCATGTATTATGAAATGTTTATTTTCCATTTAGTTCTCTTCTTTTCTATGAAATATCTATTTATAACTTTGGCCAATTTTTATTTACTGCATGTCTATTTTTAGAGTTTTATGTATAAGATTTATTTACACGTTCCAAATGTCAAATGTCAATCTTTCTTTTTATGTATGTTGGAAATACCTTCCATTTAGTAACTTGTCTTTTAATTTTATTTATTGCATCTTATCATATGGAATTTTTCAGTTTTGGTATAGTGAAATTGGACAATTTTTTATAAGATTCCATCTTTTGAATCTTGCTTAAGAAATCGTTACACAACAGAATTTGTTGTGTACATAAAGTAACACTCCTAACTGATGTTTGGTGTTTTGAAATTTTAAATTTAAGCGTTTTTAGATGCATCACATTCTCTCTGGTTCACCACAAGCCCCACCAGCCCTTATTTTTTCACACCTCACCACTGTTACACATTTCTTCTCGGGTACATGAGGTTGTACTCTCTGGATTAGATAATCAAAGAATAAAGTTACATGAACTGTATTTCTCAGACCTTGAGTTAGTTTGAATTAAAACGTTATTATAGCTGTACAACCCTAATCTAGGTTTCCATGAAAATGAAGCCTTGGTAGAATTCATTCTGGGAAATTGACAACATCTATCAAGCATTATTTAAGTTTTGTAGAGACACACTCCAATACATTGAACCTGAATAGTTTGGCTTGTCATTTGCCCCTAACAATCTTTGTAGGAGCTTTTGTTTTCTATCTTTGTATTCCAAATGAATAATCAATGCTAACTCTGATTTATGTGACCCGTAGATGCTGGACTGGAGATTAGCGAGTGCACATTTCATCCTGGCTATGACGCTGATGCTGTGGAGCTCAGGAAAAGTGCTCTCAGAAGAAGTAGCAGCACAGGTAATGGGAACAGGTTTACAGGACAATATATATATGCACACATACATTCTTTTATGAACATAAGTCATTTCTACTATAGACAGAAGGTACAGGCGCAGCTGACAAATAGGAAAATGCACACAAAATCAAACAGGGAAATAACACAAAATCAAGAAAATAAGTATTTTTCTATTGTCTTATTTCTATTGCCAACATGACATTCAAGGTTGCAAACTTTAAATATAAAGAGTAGTCATTATAATTTTTCCCTCACAGTGGGTAACAGGCAAGCCAGTTATCTAAATGTTAAAAGAAACTTAAAGTAACAACAAAGATTTGTACTCCTTGAACAAAAAAGCATTAAAAGAAAAGTCATTACCATTTCAGCTGTATTTTAGTTAAATCAATTACATCAGGGTGAAGTACTTTTATGTAAATTTGAAGCTGTTGGCATGCCAAAGTTTGAGTAGCTTTGCCCAAAATTTTAATTATAGTATAAATGTGTCCTTGATACTATGACTGAAGTAAAAAGGAAAAGAAATGTCAGGACATCATGCAGGGAAAAATTAATTTGGCTTGTTTGATCTTACTGGAAACATATTATTTGCGCTTCTGATGTAACAAAGTGAGAGTCTGAAATGCACATTAAAAAAGGACAAGTTTTGTAGGAACTGTATGTTTTTTTCTGAAGATTAAGGATATTTCTGAAAAGAAACAATACCCTAATTTGTATGTGTGTCAGTTGGAAGAATAAAAGCATGTTTTGTGGAGGATGCTTTGAAAGAGCGCAGAAAGCCTTTGTGCTTTGAAGGCTTGTCTCATTCTTGTTGGGATTTCTTTCTCATGATTACAGCATCCTTCCCTTCTCCGGTTTCTGTGTTGTCGGGCTTATACAGGGAAATATTTCAGGAGTAGTTTGGGCTTTGCACTGTAAGTAATAAAGAACTTTGAGAAGCATTAAAGTTTCTTTTTGTACGATGAAAGTGGTGTTGGGATAACTAACTTCATGACAGTATTCAGGATGAAATAGCGAACAGGGAGATAGAAGGTATAGAAACAAGTTGTGAGGTGATAGCGGGAGTACACTAAGTGTTGAAGAGGACTTGATTTAAGTCGATACTGATGGGAATAAAACAATAGCAGGATCAGGAGAGGTTGTCCAGGAAGAACTGATCAGACTTAGTGCAGATCTGATTGGATAAGGAAACCGGAGGCTCAATTGCTTTGAGTGTGCGTGTCAGTCTGTAAGTATTTCAAAAGAGCGTTGCTGGAGTCAATGATGAAAAGGCTTGAAAAATGTTAGTCTTTCAGTTTACTGGAGAAAATGAAAAGAATAGAAAGATAATGGAAGAAATAATCCAAGACGAAAAACAGAAAGTGAAAAAAAATCAAAACCAAGACCAAGAGTCTGGCACACGGAAGAGTGGGATTAAAGGGGCAGAGGGAAGAGATCTCCAGGAACTAAAGCTTTTCCCACAGGGGAATCTTCTCAAGGTTCTAACAAAAAAAGTTGTACTCTGGGGCTACAAAATGACTCAGGATTATTAATAGGAGCATTTTGAAAATGCCATTATGGGGCCTAGGAAAGAAAAAGATAGACTTCACAAACTGAACACCTAACTTCTATGACTGGGCTGAAGTACAAAGTGGCAATATGTGTAACAAATAAATAAACAAACAAGAAATTTTACACGGGTCAATAAAGTTATTGGGAAAGCTCAGACACATTGCAGACACGCAGTATTTGTGAATAAATCATATGGATGGAGAAGGTAAGGACCCTGGGCACAGAGACTAAATTTTGTTTACTTTGTATCCCTTAAATCTCATGCAGAAGCTACACAGTGGATTCTTAATGGTTTGAATCAATAAAGAATGAATAAGTAGTTAAAAAGTAGCATGAGGTTTAGTTATTTCAGAATTCATTCAATAAATATTCATCAAAAATTTACTGAGCACTAACTATGAGAAAATACAGGGCTAAGCACTGAGTAGAGAAAATAAAAGACTAATTAGACAAAGTCATTGGCCTCAAGTTTCAATCTAATAAGGAATACAAATATATTATAACCAATTTAATACAACATGAACATAATGAGTGCAATGACGAAAGAGCTGTAGATAAAGCACTATGGGAATAATAAGGAAGGATGAAGTTGTTACTGGGAAAAGAATATGAAAAAAATGGTTTGTTAATGTGCTAAATTTTAGAAGCAGCCCAGGAGGGCTTTTTTCCTTTATGTGTTCATTTTGTTTTATTTTCTCTTGGATATACCCCACCTCTATGTGTTTCATTTCCTAAAGGTCGAGCTTTCTCTCAGGAACATAACCCCATGAGAAATCATTAATATAAAATATTAATGATTAGCTTGTCAGCTACAGTTAGCAAAAGCCAAATGCAGATGTTTTACATATTTGGATTTTCTTTGTGTGAATGAATGGAATCACCCTTCTCTGCCCTATAGGCTTTTGATTCTGCAGTAATAGATGTACAGTCACCACCTACAGTCAGGGAAGAGAAATCAGCCACTGATCTAGCAGCAAAACTCTTTCTTCTTGATGAACTGGTGTCGCTGGAGAATGATGTAATTGAGACAAAGAAGAAAAGGAGTTTCTCTGGTTTTGGGTCTCCCCTAGACAGACTCTCAGCTGGCTCTGTAGATCATAAAGGTAAACAGAGGTGAGTGAACTGTGGGAGAGGAAAGTTCTTATTTTCTAATTCTTTCATTCTCGGTTCTGAAACGGAGAAATCCATACAAAAAATTCAGTAAAAACCATGTATATAAACAGCTTTGATAGTGTGTTAGCTAACTTGTGGGTTTAATAGTATGATTTGGGAAATAACTGTTTAGGGAGAAAAATGACTGCTACAGTATAAATTAATATTTTTGTCACACGTTTCTTAAGGAAGATTTTGTTGTATGCAGATATAAAATAGTGAGGTCAGGAGGAATGTGTGCATTGAGGTAAATATTTTTTGAGTTTTTTATTTATGAATTTTATGTTCTAGCACCTCATTTCTTCATGTACTCATCTTTACATCCTTTACTCCAGTCTTACTTGGTTCCTGGAGTTCTAGGATTTGTCATTCTTGTTCACGGTTCCATGACTTTTCTATGCTCAGTGATTGCCAGGATACAGAATGCAATTTTCTAGAGGTCACCAGCATACCACTTTTATTTTGACCTTTGATATAAAGCTGTCCAAAATATGTGAATAAATCCTGAGTGGAGAGCTCTCAGGACTTGGAGTCAGAACACCTGTATTTAAGTCAAATTTCTGCTCATTTCTAGCCATGTGACTTGTACATGTATATTATCCTCTCTTATCCTGAGCTTATTTATCCATAAAATGGGAATACTTCCTTCCTTCCATAAAATCAAATAGGATAATCAAATGTAAGTGCTTTTTAAAATGTTAATTGTCATGACAATTAGAGTATGGAATCTCCCTTTAACAATTGAGCAACTATCAGTATTTTAAAGCAATCATTTCAAACTTAATTCATTTTCTACTCCCTCAATATCTGTTCCTCATGTTGTAGATTTCATATTAGCAATGGCACAAAAGTTCACTTAATTATGTAGACAGGTATCTGGGAAATTCACTATTATAGATTCCTTTTGCTCACCCTGAACATTCCATATCTCACTAAATTCTCTAAATTCTATTTCTTTTATATGCAAAGTACCCCCAGAATATCGTCTCCCATTAAGATTTTTCTAATTCTGGCCTAAATTATTATTTTTTTATATTTGTTCTTTCTCCAGTCTTTCCACATCTCCACCTCCATCTCCATCACCACCCTTTATCACCAAATTATCCTCTACTCTGCTACCAGGATGATCGTCTAAAACAAGAGTCTGTGTGAAATGCTGTCCATTGCTTACAATGTAAAAGTCAAACTCTTTAGCAAATCCAACAGAGAATTTTATGATCTAGCACCTCATCTCTTCTTATACTCATCTTTACATCCTTTGTTCCAGTCTTACTTGGTTCCTGGAGTTCTAAGACTTGCCATTCTTGTTCACAGGTCTTTAATTTTTCTATGATCAATGATTGTCAGGATATAGAATGTTAGAAAACATTATTACTATAACCACTTAACTGAAAGAGAAGAACTCTATAGGACATAGTCAGAAAAACAATTTTACCCCCCATCCACATGCATTCAAACCTACTCAGTGCGAGTTGTTGTCCCCCATCCCTTGGATAAACCCAATGGCATGTACTAATGGCTCCACTGGTCACACTGAAATATTAACTAATAAGAATCCCCCTGGTCACATTTATTAGAAAAATAACTGTATTTCAGTAATTAAAATAACCATTCTTTTGTCTTGGCCCAAACCATGAATATCATGAAAGCATCTCCTTTCCCTATCTTGGGCCCCATTCGTGCTGGAAAGCTGCAGTGGGAAGGGGGTTGCAGCCAGTTTATCTTCATACTCTACTCTATGGCAGTGGGCTGCCTTTGTTTCCTTCAGAACTGAGGATGGAGATAGATGCATGCAGAGAAGTAAAACAAAGTCTTACTTGACTGATACTATAATGACCTACCTTTAGTGCCCTCTGGCCTTGGTGAATGCCCCAAACTGATTCCTTATCATGGAACTATTTTGGGGTTTGCACATAACCCCCAGAGGGAACATTAACGTAGGCATCTTGCCTCCAGCAATGGTCCTCTTCTGCAGATCAGTTATGCCCCTCACCTCCATCCTTATTCTCTCATCTTCTCCATTGACACCACCACCAGCAGCCTGCTGAGTTTTCTTCACCCTCCAGCCCTGGCAGAAAGCCCTGCGGGCAAGATCCCATCTATAATTAACCTAGGCAGACCCTATCCACATGTTGTGCCCAGAACACTCACAGCCTTGACTCTGAGTACTGAAAGTGAAGCTGTTCTTTGTGCAGCCCCTCTCTTCACTCTGCTACCAGGTTAATTTTTATGGCTTCTCACCCTTTGATTTCAGAGAGACTATTCTATTACATCTACCATGCTTCAATGGGTATGTTTTACACTCTACGAGTGGTTTTCTAGAAGCCCTTTCCCTATATGAAGGAAAAAGAAAAATGCCGCTGTTCTTTAATAACTTGCTCCCAAGAAATCCTTCCTTCTTGATCTATTCAACATCAATCCTTTCACTGGGTTAAATTTGGAAAAAATCAGTTTGTAGCAACCTTCTTTGCCAATATTACACAAGCCTAGCACCTCACTTTGGAATGCAAGAGGAAATACTTGCCACCTGCTCTTTTTGTTATCCCTCAGCCTTTTTGAGCCACAGCCAAAAACTGAGATAGAAAGAATTCCATTTTAACATACTGATACATTCATTTTTTAAAAATCCCTATAATACCCTAAGAAGGAAGTATTATGATCCCCATTTTATTAGTATATTTTCAGAGAGATAAAATGATTTCCCTGAGATTAAGTAGCTATAAATTATATGACAGGTTAACTCCAAGTCCAGTGACTTTCCACTTAAATAAGCTACTTCCTATAAAGAAACTACAGCTCTGTGTGAATAAGATGCTTGTCAAAGACCAGGAATAGTGAGGTTCACTTAGAATATATGCATTAAATAAATACTTTTAGAATCTCCATAACAATGATAGATGAGTTTCTATCCTAAGCTAGACATAGTTTTGGGCTAAAGTTGAGAATAGCAGTACAAGGTTCAATTTGTCAGATACGATTGCCCTTCCTCATGACAGCCCTAAGACAAAAATCCTAACATTTCATTTCCCTTTCTAATTCATTGTGAAGAAGTGCCACAGACCTAGGCCAACCCGGGCATCTCATGGTTTGCTATTTCTTTCTAGATCTTATTTGGTAGTTCAGAATGGGATCCATTTCAGATGTGAGACACACAGAAAAGGGATTCAGTGTGGTGTCCTTTTTTATATGCTTCCTTCCTCTTAGTTAAAAAGCTTGGCCACACAATGGGAAATGGGCTGGAGCATAATGATACTGGGCCATTCTTGCCAGTGACTGCTCTTTATTGCATGTCTCTTCTCACTGTTAGGGCGGAAAACCTAGTACGTGTTCACGGTGTGGGTGGCGGAAGATTTCTCATGTAGAGATTAAGTTATAAAAGTAAAAAAGTTTATTTTATCCTTCTTAGAAGAGAGAGACAATGAGAGAGAGAGAGAGATGGCATGGCATCCCAAAGAAAGAGAAGGGGAGGCCAGCAGGGAGGCCAAGCGGCTCACTGATTTTAAGGGGGACAAAGAGAAAAAAAAAATAGTGATGGCTGTCAGTTTATAACAAAAACGGCTGCAGGTAAATAACATAAAACTGCAAGGATGTCAGTCTAAGAGTTGGTTTTCTGCCTTTCCTTGGAGGAGAGGTTATCACAGGAGATGTGACCTCTTTCCCCTCTCCATGTGAAAGAACTTCTGTGAGGGAAAGACTGGCCTTTTGCCCCAGCCTTTATTCACTCCTTCCTAGGGGAGGAATAGCCACTTACCTGATGGGTTGATTTGGGAGGAGTAGTTAAGCATGTTCAGTTCATCCCCTTCCTTCCTGTTTTTCTTGGATAACAATGACTAGTCATGTAAATCTGTCTAATCCAGGGAGAAAACAAAAGGACCCTTTGAAATGCAAATATAAAGCCATATTCTACATTCAACATGATCAATAATAAAAATAGCATTTTGAGTACTATGCATTGATCACTCATAGCTTATTTCTCTATTGTTTCTGAATATGAACTTGGGGAAAAAGAAAGCATTATATATTGGTCCCTTAAAACCACATCATCACTCAGATTTAATGTGGTCCTTCATCATAACATTCTGGAATTTGAATTTTAAATTCTGATTGTTTTAAATTTAAACATGGTTCTGTGGATTTTATAGGGCCTCTCTGAGTCCTTCATTTTGGTCTGTCCTCACACATTAGTCCTTCCAAGCTTGCATATAGTGATGTATCTGCCCTGTTATAGCCATTTCTTAATTTTGTACCTTACTTTTAAATTGCAGTAACCAAGATCACAAGATTCAGGGATAACCATTTGTTTTATTATTTTCATATGCTCCTTTAATTTCTCCTACGTTTCCTAAGTTTTTCTTGGAACTCCCAGATTGATGTGATCTCTTCTCTCATGGAATCTCAGAGCACTTTGAATCTCATAGTAATAGATATCTATTGCTATGTAACAAATAACTAAAACTGAGCAGCTTTAAGACAACAACAAACACTTTTGTTCTCACATAGTTTCGGTACATCAGAAATCCAGAAAAACCTTGACTGGGTTCTTCCCACTCAAGGTCTCTTCCCAGGTTGCAATGAAGATGTTGGCCAGAGCTTCAGTCATCTGAAGGTTATACTGAGGCTGGAGTATGAGCTTCCAGAATGGCCCACTCACTTGGCTGAAGTCAGGAAGTCTCAGTTCCTCACTGGCTGTTGGCAGGAGGCCTTAGTTCTTTGCCATGCAAACCTCTCTACAGGGCTGTTAGAGGATACTTAGGAAATGGCAGCTGGCTTCTCCCAGAGTGAGTGATCCAACAAAACAACGCAAAAGCTGCAATAGCTTTTGGTACTTCAAATAGTGTCATTTCTACAATACCTTATTGGTTGCAGAAATCAGCCATATTCAATGTGGAAGGAGACTGCAAAAGAGGATTATTGGGTGCCATCCAGGAGTCTGGTTACTGCACTCATATAAGCTTTATACTACAATAATTTATTTCCCTGTTTTACTAATCTAAATTACCAAACTATGTAAAAGAACATCCTTTGTTAGCTATTACTTGCTATACCCTCCCTTTTTAGATAGTACTCAGTGTTGGTGGAGCTATATGACTTCCTGATGGGGCCTAGCATGTTATTGCCCCTTTAAGATGCAGCAGCAAATCTGACTATCATTTTTAAGCAACATTCTCTATACTCCTAATTCCAAGTTTCTTTCTTTAGAACTCAAAACCATAAACAGGATCAGTAAAATTTGTTGTATTATAACAACTGGGGGAAAAAAGTTTTAAGGTATACATTAAATACCTATTAATCATAATGGAACAACATTTACTCATGGAATTAATGGAGTGCTCACTCACAAAATAAGCCTTCCAAATTTTAAAGCCATGGTCATCATACTGAACATGTTCTCAAACCATGATGTGTTTAAATAAATAACAAAAGGATAGCCAAAAAAGAAGGTGCAATTTTCAACTTGTTTAATGAGAATACTTTATCTAAATATCAAAACTGTATATGGAGATAACCAAAAAGGAAAATGATAGGACAAGCTCATAAATCACTGTAGATGCAAAATTCCTACAAAATTATCAAAATAAATCCAGTGATGTATTAAAAAGATGATACAGCATTATCATGTTGGGTTTATCATGAAAATACCATATAAAGTTGATTTACTTTAGAAAATCAATGAGTGGAATTAACAAGTTGAAGACATAAATCACATTATCCCTATAGATGCAGAAATTACATTCAATAAAGTTAAACATCTGTTCATGATTGAAATCACCAGTAAATTAATAGCACAAGTAAACATTTTTCAGTCAAGTATGGGACACTATAAAAATCACCTACAACACATATTCTTAAGTAATACCACTTATAATAACAATAAATCCAACAAAATACAAAACATCTTTATGGAGAAAATTATAAAAATTTTATTTGAAGACATTAAAAACAATCTAAATAAATGATTTTTGATAGTAAGACTCAGTATTATAAAGATTTCAATTCTCTTATAAGTGACTTACACCTTAGATTCAATATAATTCCAGTCAAAACTGCAAAAGGGACAGGGGCAGAGCAAGGTGGCCAAATACAGACGTCTAGCAATCATCCCTTCACAGGAACCTTAATTCAACAACTATCCACAAAAGAAAGCACCTTCAGAAAAACCAAATATCAGGTGAGCAATCATACTACCTGGTTTTAACATTATATCGAGGAAAGAGGCACCAAAGAAGATAGAAAAGACAGTCTTGCGCTGCCTGCGCCACCCCTCCCACATCCCCCAGCAGTGCCATGACAGCATGTCACATGGAGAGAGAATCTGTGGGCCTGGGGGAGGAGAAGAAAGTGATTGTGGGGCTTTTCATTGAAACTCAGGGCCACCCTGGCACAGAGGAACACAGCACAGGGCAGAATTCTGTTGCTGCCCACAGAGGGAGCATTGTGAGCAGACAGGCCAGAGAGAAATCCTCAAACCTGAAACCTGACTTCCAGCTAGCCATCAGCTGACAAAAAGTAGCATGGGGCCTGGATAAAATTCATAAGACAGCCAGGCCACAAAGGCTGCAGTCCTCAGACAATTCCTGGGTCTGTACTGGCTCAGAGCCAGTGGACATGACCCAGTTAGACACCAGCAGCTGTGGCCAAGCCGGTGCTTGTGTCACCCCTCCCCCAACTATAAACAGCATGGCTCAGGGAGAATCTTCTTCCACTTGTGGAAAAAAAGGGGAAGAGCTCAGTGGATTCTATTTTTCAGCTTGGTACTAGCTCAGCCATAGTAAAGTAAAGTACCAAGCAGACTTCTGAGTCCCCTGAGTCCATGGCTTAGTTCCTGGATGCCATTTCTGGACACCCTGGGCCAGAAGGAAGTATGCTGCCTTTGAAGGGAAGGACCCAGTCCTGGCAGGATTCATCACCTGTGACTAAAGAGCCCCTGGGCTTTGAATAAATATCAGAGGTAGCCAGGCAACAGTCACCATGGGGTTTGGATGAGACTGGGCTGGCTTCAGGTATGACCTGGCACTGGTGGCCATGAGGGAGTGCCCACATCACTCCTCTCCCAACATAAGCAGCCCAGCACAGACAGTGAGGGAAGGGAGTGAGAGACTTTGGTAATCCAGGAAATTCTCCCATATCTTACCCAAGTCCACCAAAGCAGTACACAAGAAGTCTGCAAGAATCACAGTATTACTGGCTTGGGAAACCCTAGTGCTGATATGGCTGCAGTGACCAAAGACTTAGATTGCAACACTCAATTCTCTTGGATATCTGGAAATCCTTCTCAAGAAGGACAGGTTCAAACAAGCTCAGACTGTGAATATTAAACTAAATGCCTAACTCTTCAGTGCTCACACATCAACAAACATTCACAAACGTCAAGAACATCCAGGAAGACATGACCTCACAAAATGAACTAGATAAGGCACCAGTGACTTTTCAGACAAATAATTCAAAATAGCTGTCCTGAAGAAGCTCAGTGAACTTCAAGACAGCACAAAGAAGAAATTCAGAAGCCTATCAGAAAAATTCAACAAAAAGTTTGAAATAATAAAACAAAATTAAGCAGAAATTCTAGAGCTTAAGAATTCAGTTGACAAACTGAGAAATACATCAGTATCTCTCAACAGCAGAATTGACCAAGCAAAATAAAGAATTAGTGAGCTCAAAGACAGGCTATTGAGAATACACAGTCAGAAGAAAAAAAAAGAAAAAAGAAGAATGAAGCATGCCTATAAGATCTAGAAAGTAGCCTCAAAAAAGCAAATCTACAAATTATTGGCCTTAAAGAGGAGATAAGGAGGGAGACTGGAGTAGAAAGGTTATTAAAAGAAATAATAACAGAGACCTTTCTAAATCTAGAGAAAGCTATCAATATTTAGGTACAAGAAGGTCAAGAACATCAAGCATATTTAACCCAAACAAGACTACCTCAAGGTATTTAATACTCAATCTCCCAAAGGTCGTGGATAAAGAAAAGGTTATAAGGGAAGGAAGAAAAAAGAAAAAAATAACATATAAAGGAGCTCTGATATGTCTGGCAGCAGACTTCTCAGTGGAAACATTTACAACCCAACAGAGAGTGCGTATGTGCCTGACATACACAAAATGCTGAAGGAAAAAAACCTTAACCCTAGAATATTTTATCCTGCAGAAAGATTCTTCAAACATGAAGGAAAAATAAAGACTTTTCCAGACAAACAAAAGCTGAGGGATTTCATCAACACTAGACCTACACTCCAATGTTTATTGCAGCACTCTTCACAATAGTCAAGATATAAAATCAACCTACATGTCCATCAATGGAAAAATGGATAAAAAATTGTTGTACATATACACAATGGAATATTATATAGTCACAAAAATAATGAAATCCTGCCATTTGCAACAACATGGATGGAACTGGAGAACATTATATGTTAAGTGAAAATGAGCCAAGCACAGAAATAAAAGTTTCACATGTTCTCACTCATGTGTGGGAGCCAAATATTAAAAACAATTGATCTCATAGAAACAGAGAGTAGAATGATGATTACCAGAGGCTGGCAAGAGTAGTAGGAAGGGGGAGATAAAGCAGGGATGGTTAATGGGTACAAAAATATAGTTAGATAGACAGAATGAACAATATTTGATAGCACAACAAAGTGACCATAATTAACAATAAGTTAGGGCATACTTTAAAATAACTAGAAGAGTGGAATTGGGATGTTCCTAAAACAAATAAATGCTAAATGCCTGAAGTGATGGATACTCCAATTCCTCTGATTTGATTAATTCACATTGTATGCCTGTATCAAAACATCACTTGTACCTTATAAAGACATACAACTATTATGTATCTGTAATAATTAAAAAGAATATATATATTAGAAAAAATTTGTAATAGGATTTTCCATGGAACTTGACTAGCTGAATCTAAAATTTGTAAATAATTAAATATGAATTTTTGTAAAAAGAAACATGGTCTTTCCTTACCCCAAAATAAACATCAATTTCCAAGTATGAAAAACTTAAATATGAGTGGCAAAACTACAAAAAATATTTCAAGGTAACATAGGAGAATATCTTCATAATATTTGGGTAGACATAATTTATTAAATGAGATGCAAAAATACTGATAAATTCTAAAACAACATCAAAGACTTCCATAAAAAACACAGTAAAGAAAGATGGAAAAAGTTATTTGAATATATATATAAAACTGACAAAGTCCAGAATATTCAAAGCCCTCCTACCAATCAATATTTAAAAGAAAAACTAACCCATAGAAAAATTGGTAACAGATTTAAACAGGCACTTTCAAAAGAAGAAATCCAAGTGGACAATAAACAAATGAAAAGGTGAGCAACTGCTTTAGTATCTAGGGAAAATAAATTAAAACCACAATGAGATATGATACTACATATTAGTTTAAAAGTCCCACAATACAAGAGTTGGTATAGATTTGAAATAATAGGAACGGTCATGCATTGCTCATGAGTACATAAATTTGTACAACAACTTTGGAAAATAGTCTGAAACTACGTAATAAAATTAAGTATAGGTATGGCTAGCAGTCCTACTTTTGAAAATGTAGTGTAGAGAAATTAAATGAGTACCAAAGGCACGCGTAAGAAAATTTTCAGCTGAATAGTGCATAACAACAACAAAAAGGAAATGCCTCAAATTTCCATCCACAGTAGAATGGATAAACAAACTTTTGTGTATTCGTGCAATGAAATATTAAATCGCCATGAAAAAGGAACTATAGTTCTTATGTCAACATGGACAAATCTCAAAACACATATTTGCTGAAAGAATTAGAGAAAAATTCACATATGATTTCTTTTATTTTTTCCAGCTTTATTAAGGTTGATTCACAAATAAAATTGTACATATCAAGTATATACAACATGAAGTTTTAATGTATGTAAACATTTTGAAATGATTACCAAAATCATATATCCATCACCTCACAATTACCTTTTATTGTAGTAATAACAATTGAGATCTGCTTTCTTAGTGCAGTTCAAGTATACATTATTAACATGATTAATCATACTAATAAGAATGTTAATATTAATATTATTATTAACTATAGTCACCAAGGTATATATTAAGTCTCCAGTACCTAATTCTTTTTAAGTAAAATTCTAGAAGTGTCTAAACTAGACAACAGATTCTTAAGGAATATATACATAGATTATAATGAGAAATATCAAGGGAAAAATTAGACCAAAATTTAGTCTGCAGATTACCTGTGGGACTGAGCCATGAGAGGGATGCAGTTTTGGAGTGGGAACAGTGGGATGCCTAAATTGCTGGTGATACTCTATTTCTTACGCTGGTTCTGGGAAGAGGGATGTTCATTTCTGTTTTCTTTAAATTGAGCATAGATAAATTTATAGACTTTTCATGAGTGTAAAGTGTTTCTCAATAAAAAGTTTAAATACAATTTTTCTAACTGCTTTTTTAGAATGTAGAATACCTTTAGAAGTGGACTTAACCAAGAATATAAATGTTAAAGAAAATCCTATTTCACACAAAAAGTCTATATTTTAGTGTAAAGATTAAAGTTGTGTTCAAAATGAACAATCTAATCATTCTATTTATATTAGTTTGATAGGCATTCTATGTGTTTAAACTACTTACAGAATATTTTAGAATGGTAAAGGTGGATTATTTTAAATGCATATATGATATAAGCCATGTCATACCATTATTTTGTCACAAGAGGGACTAGATAGTCAGAAAGTACTGCTTTGCCTTTTGGTCTTAAGAATATTTCTCTATCTAACGTTTATTTTTTACACACTACATTCAGTGCTTGTGTTATATAGTGTAATACTAGTATATACATTCATATCAGCAAAAATGTTAAACTAGCTGCTAGCTTGCCATTTTACTTCTGAATGGATATAGATTGTATAGAAATTATTTAACTTACTGAACTATTATGTTTTTTGTTTATGTGCTTTATGAAAATAATTGTTTTCATTTTGTATTAGTGCTAAAAATTTAAAACACTAAATGCATTTTATTTGTATTTGTTTTATTTTTCTTATTTGATTTCTAAATACCTGTGAGCATTTGCAACCTGTTCCAATTTTGATAAAATAAATCAAAGTAATTATGGATCTATTGCTAGAATAACATGCACGATTTAAGTTTCTATCAACTTGATCAGTAGTTTTCATTCAAAGTCTGCTCTGAGCAACCTAAAGTATTTCTGGAAGTTCATTCACGAGCTACTACATATGAAGAGGTAGGGGGTACCTGTTTGCGTCAACAATTATTCACTTAACTTTTTAGATATTACTCTCTTTCATAAAGCTTTTATTTATGGAGATATTAATAGTTAGTTACAAATAGTTTGAAAACCATTGTACTAGATTGGTAGGAAACAATAGTATCGGTTAAAATGTGTAAAATGTTTTTACGTGTGCTACCTCATTAGCTCTTTTCAATGTAAAATGTGAACCTGAGAGGTAATATATGTCTTATTTAGCACTGTATCCCCAGTGCAGAGAATGAATACATATGGTTATCACAAAACAATCAAATATTAATTAACAAATAAGTATGTTAAATAAATAAGCATCTCCAAAAGACAGGCACAGCAAGTATCCTCTGAATTCTATCAAAAGGGAAAGAGTAGCTTACAATAACAGACTTTCAGAGGGCTACACTATAAGCAAGCAAAAGAATCAAAAAGAACCCAAGTCCTTCATCTCCTGGTTCCTAATACTTTTTGGATCAAATCTGGGGGAAAGAAGCAAAGGAGAAAATGGGGAAGGAGGGAAGGAAGGAGGGAAGGCAGGGAGGGAGGGAGGGGGAGTTTGTTTCCACTGCAGTACCGCTGCCTTTCATTTGCTTGAGCAGGGAAAGATCAACTGTAGTAAAACAGGAAAGAAAAATGCTATTTTCATTTATTTTGCCTTTATCTTTGAAAAAATGAATTCATAGTAGGGACCAATAAATTTTCTGTTTTAATCATACTTCTCTTTAAAAGAAGTAAAAGGATTATTTTTCATGACAACATTTATTCTTAAAGAAGCTTTGAGAGATCAGCACACATGTCATGTGATTCCTTTTCCCAGCTGCTATTTTCTTCCCCTTCTCACAAGTTCTTTAAATATCTGAAAAGGGTTGGGTTTTCACTTCCTCTCATTCAAGTTGTTAGCAGAATTTAGTGCCTTACAATTGTATGACTGAGGTCCACATTTGCTTCTGGAACTTCTAGAGGCCACAGCATTCCTTGATGTATGACCCTTTCCTCCATCTTCAAAGGCAGCGATGGTGGTGAAGTCCTCAGCTTGCTGTTCTTGTCTGACTCTTCTTCAGTCATCATCTACTTTTGCAGACTCCAATGACTAGATTTGGCCCACCCAGATAATCCACTATAATCTTTCCAGATCAAGGTCCTTAACTTTATTTCTATTTGCAAAATTGTTTTTGCTATGTAAAGTGACATACTTACGGATTCTGGGGATTATAAAGTAGACATTTTGGAAAGCCATTATTCTTACCACCACAAGGAAAACAACCATTTAAAGTTTAAAGTCTATAAGTTTACTTATGTACTATTATAAGGATAGTTAGAAATGTAAAGGAGACAATTTTTCTTTTCTCTCAATAGCCATTATTTATAATTACATCAAACCATGACTGATATGTATAGTTTCTTATGACTCTTGACCATGAATTTTATGCTAATTTTACAAATAACATGTTTATAAATAGTATGTTTCCCAACTGGTTATCAAGTTGAAAAAGTATGTAGTCAATTTGTTATCATGAAATCTAGAAGTACAAACAATAGAAACCACCTACAAGGATATGTATTCCAGAAATCTGAAGAAGGGAGGCAGGGGTGTGGATAGGGTAAGGATAAGCATTAAATATTTTTTTCCCTAGATTTTTCCCACCTAAGCAACTGATCAAATTGTTGTCTAGGAGACAAGGTCTTACAAAGATCACACATATACTCAATGCAGATAACAAAACCAAGAGTCAACCTAGAAAGGAAGATGGATGTGGATCAACAGAAAAGAAAGTTGAATAGAAACATAACATGGCCCTATTCCTATACTGTCACTTGAGGATAAGCACCATGTCAGGTTCCATGTCTCTGTTATCATTCTTGTATATACATTACTAAGCACAGCACCTGGCATATAGAAGACATTAAGTAAATACTGATTGTCTTCAAGTTATTTTAATTAGAATTAATCAATGTTTATAGATTTTTATGTGCAAGTTACAGCAATAAAAATCTCTCATGTTTCCATTGTTCTCCATACTTTGCAGAGCCTTTTAATACATTATTTACTTAATAGTAATATCAGGAATACTAATAAGACTTGGTAGTTAAGGTAAAAACTTGACATCAGTAAAAATGAAAGATTTTTCCTCTAGTATTTGCATGAAATCTTTATCAGTCTGAGAGTAGTCAGTTACAGGTTTTTGAAGTCAAAGACTATTTCTGATTCATCTCTCCCAAGGCAGACACAAAAAGAACCTTATGCATAGTAAGTACACTGTAAATTATAATAAGAAAATAGTCATTTTGTGAAGGAGTAAATTTTTTAAAAAAGAAAAGCAATTGAATGACAATAGGAAAAACCTCAAAAACTTTGTAATTTTCATTCATTTTTAGTGTTTAAATTATGTAGTATAGATTAACAATATAATGCAAGTAATTAGAAAAGAACTAAAGAAGCTATTGAAAATGTTCTGAAACAAATTGGTTTTTAACTCTTTTAGCTCCTGAAAATTAAGATGTCTTGTAAGGTGCTAACTAAGTCCCACACCACTGAGATTTTCAAGCAATGAACTATATATATCTTTACTGGTCACAAAATGGAAGTAGAAATCCTTGCATTTGGTGGGAGAATAACCTTTATGATTCTTTCTCATTCCAGAAGTGTTATGACTGCTGGTAATGTTCTGTTTCTTGATCTGGGAGCTTGCATTTGTAGTCTGTACATGTCTAATATTGTCATATGCCCTCTTTGCTGTCCTCTTTTCTGTACGTATAAGTCAACAAAAAGACTAGCGTATCTATAAGCCAATTACTTTTAGCTTTGAGATAAGTAACTTAGTAAACTCACATAGTAAACTTACTTAGTAAACTTACATAGGCTTCTTAGCTTTTCCTGCCTGTCTCTTTCTTCATTAAGAAGACACACTTTTCTTAACTCCAATGTCAGTGAAAGTTACACACTTAAAGTTCTGGGACCTGTCCTGTTAGCACTTTGGTTTGGCAGAACTAAGTGATGATGATAATAACAAATCAAATAAAAATATTTCTAAATGGTTTTTATTTTTAAATGGGTAATTTACAGAAAATGTAAGGTGGAAGGTACATCATGCCTCTGGTGGCTCTTTGTGGAATTTTTAAACTTCATTTTAATAACAAAGCTGTTTAATTGTTTTCGAACAATATTCAACATCCAGAAAGTATAAGCAGACATAGACCATCACATACAAAGCTTCTTGAGGTGAAGTCTAAGTGAAGACATGGAAGGCACCCTTACTCTGCATTCAGATTTGGCATCAGTACTCTCTCCTCTCCCAACATTATCCTTCCTTGGAAAAACCCCTTTCTAAAGCAGATGTTGGGGAAAAAAAATCCTGTTTAGTCTAATCTTCCTCAATTAACAGAAAAACAAAATCTGAAGCAGGGAAGGGATTTTCCCTAACTAAAGCACTTAGTTGGCAGATTAGTATGCTGACAAGACCTGGCTTTTCATGTGGTCTATTTGAATTTAGATAAGTTAACTTCTTTAAGCCTCAGTTTCCTCATATGTAAATTGGAGGTAGTAATGCCTAACCTCCTTCTACAGATGTTGAAAATATGAGTTAGTGTCTGGCACATAGCTGGTGATGGTGAATGGTAACCATCATGTTTATTCCAACTCTCAAAGAAAGCATGAAATAAAAGAACAAAAAGTCACGATTGATAACTTGGACTTTAGTTAACAAATGTCCTCCTGGGTTTGTTTCAGGAAAGTAGTGGATCATCCAAAAAAGCGATTTGGTATCCCCATGGATCGGATTGGTAGGAACCGGCTTTCAAATTCAAGAGGCTAATCGATTCCAATTGTGAGTACAAAATTTAAATAAATAAGGATGTGTGCAGGCATTTGATTAACATTTCATAAAGGACTAATCAATTCAAATCCTCCTTTTGATTTCTTATCTTATAAATCCACATTTTCAAACTTTTCTATATTCAATTAGTATAGTGTATTAATGTTGGATAGCTTAAACATTTAAAAAGCAAAATAGTGTCCAAGATCTGCTTTGTCCCCCACAAAATTAGTGATTTAGCTATTTTTACAGACTCCTATGTAATTATTGAATATTAATATGCAAACAAGGGTTAAGATTGCAATTAACATAGTAAATCACTTTCCTAAATATACATTAATGTATAGCAATCTCTGTGCTATGAAGAAGATACATTCCTGTGATACATATCATTTTTTTGCCAATAAATACATTACCATGATGACATGGAACTACAGGAGAGAATGATGTAGCAGTTAAAGTATTAGCCATGAAATCAAAACACCTTATCCAAATCCTGGTTCTGTCACTCATCCATTATCTTGTCTTTGTCAAGATACCTTATTTTTCTGCATTGTATATGTATTGATAATAACCTAATAGTATTATGAACATTAAATTAGATGTTTGTGGTAGTCCAAGAATATACTGGACACAGCATAAATGCAACTCAAGTTTATACTAGAGTTCTGAAAATTTACTCTGTGCTGGGCCCTACACTTAGTGCTTTACATGCATTGCATCATTTAATCATTTTGTCCCATAAAGTAGTACTGTTACTATCTCCAATATCTTGAGAAGCAGTATGGTATAAGGGGTAAAGGTGCCGGCTAGGGAGATTAGCCTTCATGGGTTCAAATACCAGGCCATCTGTTGCTAGCTGTGTGAACTTGCTTAAATTCTGAAACCCTCCTCCATAAAATTAGAATAATAATTTCCATCACATAGCATTGCCCTGAGGATTACATGAATAGATACATATTAAACACTTATAATAGCACCTAACATATATTAATACTTAATAATCATTAGTAATTATTATTATTACACAAATAAGTGGAAGGCTTAGAAATATTAACTTACAATGCCACATAGAGTATAAGTGATGTACATAGAATTAAAATCCAGAAGGCTTAAATTCTGAGTTTATATGCTAAACACTATATTTAGTCATAGACATTATATCTTTTAAACATTAAATAAATGTTTCTTGTGTGTGAAATCTAGGTAATATATTTTCTCCCAATAAAGCTTATAGAAGGTGCATCCTCCCTCCCAAACAAATAAGACAACCTGGAACTGCTTTAACAATTTCAGGCTAGAGAAGAAGGAATTCTCCTTTCTGCTTCTCTCAAGATGATCTTCAGATCAGTGACACAGAGACCCTCAAAGCATCACATTAGCCCTGATCTCTTAATTTAAATCACCCAATTTTATTCCTTATCCTCAAATGCTCTAAAGCCACAATGAGTAGTTAATATTTTACCTCTACTCTCTTGTTCTCAGAATAACTTAATTAAAAGAAATTTTTCTTTCATGGGGTGGTTGTTTAATAAAGTTCTCAAGTTACTGAATGCCCATAAATACAACAGGATTCATTGAATACTTCCAAGAACACTGCCTTTTGAAGCACCATCTTCAAAACTCAGATTGAACTTTATTTCTTCATATCTAGAGATAGACATAGTATCATCACACTTCAGGGTTATTAAAATCTGCCACATTATGTCTGAGTAGGAACTAGCTAATCGCTACTAAAAACCAAGTAACTCTTTCAATCAGGGTCACAATACTCCAGTTTCTTGATGTATTGAGAACACTATGACACTGAGATTAAAATAATTAAGTTTGACTGGTTTACACATACCTTTGCCACCCTTGACTATCACCCATTTTAACATTTCTGGATTCAACCAAAACAGGGTTATGATAAACAAATCATATAGGGAACTTGTTTTCATGTGAATTTTCACATGACGTCTTAGACCATAGAAACTTCGGATAGCTACTAAACTACAAAGACAGTTGAATTAATACAGTGTTTCCTGAATCACTGTTGGGTTAAATACAAATTTGTATGTTTTGTCCTTCTCTTAGCAAACTTTGTTGAGCATCTTAACCATCACTGTCTTTATTATTAAAATCTGAAAATAGTAATATCACAAAAGAGTAGGTTTAGAGAAGAACTCATCAAATATTTTCTCTTTCCCTTTTGTCAATCATTGTAGGTTCACCTGCTTAACTATTGTTTGTATTTATTATTATTTCTCACCATTATCACCAAGATTTCCCAGATGGTTTTTACTTCCTCATGTAGTTTCATGTTTTATTTCATGAATAACAAAACCATGAAATAATAATTTATTTCTAATTGCCAATCAAATTTTCAAAGTTATTTTTGATAATTTTTCATACAATCATAATATTTCTTTTAATTAAATAGGGGATGTAATATGTGCATCATTTAATAGATTATACGTTAAGAATCATTAAATGATGTTCACATAGTCATAGAGCTTAGTGATTCAAGAACATAAACTTTCATTTCATCGAAACTCATTTTTAAATAATTCAGGAGCTGGAGCTGTGAGAGGACATTGATCTGCCCAAAATTTTATAGACTCTTGGGCAGAGCAAGATCTAGGACTGAAGTCTTTGGACTTCTAGGCCAACATTCTCTTCATGACCCAAAAGGTCTTCTTGGTGCTAAATTTTCATTGTTGGATGCTAACTTCACTGGTTATACATTTCTAAAGCAAACAAAAATGGTATTTCAGACTTCAGTAAAAACTTTCACTTCTGTGAGGGTTGATGTATTCTGTTTTAGAGCAGGTCAATTTGTGAGTTTTCGCCTTCTGAGTTTCATTTTAAGTCTGCACACTAAAAGTGAAACTGGTGCCTAATTGTGGAAGTTTTGCTTGTTTGAGGTCACGTCTAAATACAGCTGCTGTGTGCTACCTAGTTTCCACACCAAATGCTAATCTCTTCCCTGATATATGTTTTGGAAAGGAATATAATCTGATATTTATGCAATGGCTTCTTCAAACCATTAGTATATTTTACCAAAACTTTGAGTTTTTAATAGACCTTAGTTCTAAGTGACTCAAATTCAAAGAAATATTTTGTCTAAGGTTTCACAGCTTCTTCTCTAGATGACAAATTGTCAGTCTTTGCCATTGAATTCCAAATGTCTACTTGATGAAATTAGAAATTTGACCATTAATTGTACTATCCGCTTGGTGCCACATGCATTAAGACTTTTCTTTCAATAAAATAAGGCACATGTTTGTGGTTTTATACTGAAAATTTTTATTTTAGAGCAATACTAGCACACTATCATTCAAATAAATTATTATAACTCTCAAATACAGCAGGAATGTCATGTTTAAATGCCAGTGTGTGGTTGGATCCTTTTAACAAGAGCAAAACGTATAAAATTATCTTTATGTTATCACAATAACAGAAAGTAGTAGTCAGTTCTCTTTATGCTTTTGTTTGTCATGGAAGCATACTTTGAACCAAGATTGAAAACTAAAGCAAAATGGACTATAGTAGGTACCTGAAGAAAAAAATTGTGACAAGGTATTTTATAATTTTTATTAAAACTTGAGCATAAGCACCTAGCTTATAAATTTAAAACATTCTTTTTAATGCATTTTGAGCTGAAATTATCATTCTGCATTATTGTCTTTGAAATAAAAGCACTCCATTTAAATAAAAGCCATAATGAGCAATAATTAGAGGTTAAGAGCTTAAGCTTTCATTAGCTTTAACAACTTCAACTTTCATTTTTGCAGACGCAACGTCCTTGGGTGAAATGTCACAGAAATATGAAAGATGCTTCAATGAAGTTCTTCACACTCCTTAACAATTAAACTTTTAAGGAACCGGCCTTCTGCAAATCCTTTCCAAAGCTTGAACTTCAGTTCATCACATCACAGTATTGTTACAGCTTCAGTTAAATTGTGCTGATAATTTTGATGCACGTATACTTTAAAATATAAATATATTTTTTAATTATTCAGGTATGGTTACCTGCTCGCCCCCAAATTTTACTTTAAAATAGCAATTAAAAAGCACAATTTAGTGAAATGTCTTCTATATGCATTTATCGTTCACATTTTTGCAGTTAAAGAATAATAATAAAAGACAGATTTGCTTCTGTAAAATTTATATACAACTTGCTTGTTTGTTATGGGGGAATAAGGAAAGGCAATGCTATATATTTTCTTTTGAGTACTTCCATGTTACTCTTTTCTTTTGTCAGTGAGCCTGTTGGGTAATGATTATGAAATTAGGCTTATTGTGTTCAAGTTTTTCAACCAAATAAAAACACAGCCCCAGTGAGCATATTGACTTAGAATTTAAAAAGTGAAGGATATTACTCATTTGCCAAGCTCTAATATTCCTTGTCTCCTAACAACTTTCCATATGTCTAAATTTTAACTGGTAGTTAAGAGCAGCAGTGGCTCATTATGAGAGGAATAGCTGCACACAGAAGCAAAGATAAAAGTAGGGGAAAAGTTAAAGGATCACCGAGTAGTAAACTACCAGAGCAGTTTGGGGTCAGTTAAGTGCACATCATTTTAGCAAAGTACATTTCAGCATAGTACAAGAAGCGATCATTTTGACGTTACTGACTCATCTAAGAAACTGTGTAGTCTGTTTCATACACTGTGCTTAATAAGCCATTAACGAGCATAATGTATTCGAAAATTATTTTTTTTAAACGTTTCAGATTATTTTTAATTGACCTATCAAAGCATAAGCAATAATTGTGATGTTACTGTAGTTTAAGAACATAAGCCTGCTGTGCATTGAATATGCTTTCAAAACACACAATAAGCCTTATTCCCTGGACCAGAGATTCAGCATAAGCTACTTAGCAGAAGTTTATAAAGCATCTGGAAAACAATTCTTTAAGCCTTAGTAATCACTATCAAACAGACCTGATACATGGGAGGAAAAAAGTTTGGGATAATAGAGCAAAGCCTTATTTTAGCATAAAGTGGGTGGTGAGAACATGTCTTTCCATTAAAAGAAGAGAGAAATGAGTAGTTGGTAATTTTCACTAAAAATGACTGTACTTGTATGATCCAAGGAGTAATATAAACTCAAAGAAACATGATGACAAAATGCATCAGGAAAGAGCAAATTCAATGATCGACCTTTATAAAAGGCTAATTGTTCAGTTGTCCAATCTGCTTTTTAGAGACCCAGTTTAAAAGAGCTGAAAAGAAGTGACAGAAATGAACATGTGTACATAGAATACATATTGGTTTTATATATAACTTCTTAGTTTATCTAGAAATTTTTCAAATTGAAAATCTTCAAATTTAAGTTTGGGAAAAAACAGTAAATGAATGTTTCTTATAATTGTAGTAGAGGGATATAGCAAACAGAAATGAATTTTGAGAAAGCCTAACTAATCCTGATTTTCATAAACTTGTATTAGAAAGCTAGTAGTGTTACCTGGGTGAACACACTGCAGGACTCACAGTTTGAAAGAATTATTTAAGAAGTTATCTCATCTCACCTTTTCCCAAGCTTCTAATGAACTATAGAAAAGTGTCGTGTTCCTTAGATACCCTTTCTTTCCTTTTTCTCCCATTTGGATATTTGTAAGCCTCTAATTCAACCAGGTGCTGCTTCGTGCTTTGACAAAAGTATTAAAACCTCTTTCAGACTAAAAATTTCTCAGGATAAAGATTTGAAGTTGGATTAAACAAATTGATTTTCTACATTCTTTATTTTTTCGAACTCCTGACCTTGAGCGGTCCTCCCGCCTCGGCCTCCCAGAGTGCTAGGATTACAGGCGTGAGCCACCGTGCTGGGCCTCGTTCTTTATTTTTTAATTCAAAATGGGCTATAGCATCCAACTTAATTATAGTAAGAAGTGACAAAATATTGATTTATACTCTATTCTAATTTATAATGTGGTTGTCTCATAATATAATATATGCACAAGACTTCCATTAAGAAAAAAAGCAAAATATTTTCTCCACTTATAACCCTGTTTTATTTCGTATTTTAATTTTTACCACCACTTTATACAGAGTAGAAAATAAGTCATCAATGTACCGGCTTAAATAGGGTATTGTTCTAACACAGCAGTAAATTAAGACATAATTTCTGTTAAGAATGTGACGAGTCATCTCATTTATTTGTCCAATGCATTGTATACTACCAAATATGATTATATTTCAACTTCAAAATAATGCATTACCTTTTTTTCTCTTCTTTTCTTTGCGGAACTTCATAGAACAAATAAATGTGTGAATATGGATTTTTGAATTCTGGTGTCAAATACATAATCAACTTCAATAGTATGTTATTCCTGCACACTTTGTCTTAAAATTTACTCACACTATGAAATGTCTGTCAAATTGTACCTTTAATCTGCACATGGCTTTAGGGAATTAAATTTTTTAAAGTAAATTATTAAAAAATAAATTGATGGAATCTTTTAAAAGGAAGAAGTATCAAAAGTTTTTTGAATGACATGACCCATTATATTGAAAAGTTCAAGGTGCTTGAATATTTTGGTCATATTGGTCAACTTTTCCAAAGTTAATAAACTTGAGATGATGAAAGCAGTTGTTTACATCTTTCTTTATGACAGCATTGTATTTGTGTTCACAACTGTTGTAAATATGTAGGAACATTTTTAGGCGTCATCGTGCAACTAATATCTATTTATGTACATCTAAGTGGTTCCTAAGCAAGCTCAGCACTACAAGCATATTGCTCGCCTTGGACTGTTTATGTTCTTGTTTATTCTTCATTTTTAGTTTAAGCAATATTGTTCATTTTATCTTGCATGCTAGTTTTATCTTTAAGCACCACAAAATTAATATTATATAAATAAAACTGCACCCCCCCCATAATGTAAAGTAAGGGAATGTATGTCGGCTCATCTGATCAGCTATCACATACTGATATAGTCATTAATATTCTTTAATTATAAAGTTACTTTGACAATATATCTGTGCCAGCACAGGTAGCAAACAAAATTAGGGTTGAACTCCCACCCATGGATTGATTAAATAAACTTTTTCAAATGTAAGCAAGAGCAGTTTGATGTATAGACATAAAACAAAAACTAATCAAGAAAAAGCCAATTTTTAAAATTTTTTTGTGGTTGTTTTAGCACATTATTTCTAGCCTCTGACAGTCATGCTGAGAGTCTCACACAGTTTCTCATATTGTGGAGGAGGCAGAAATGAGAATTAAGAAACAAAAGGCAAATTGTTCTGTAAGAAAGTTTTCTTAACATTTTATATCTGAGACATCTACTACTTTCTCCGGGAGCCCAATAAATGATATATTTCTGCTTCTTAGTAATGTATTCATTTGTTGTAATAGTTTCAATGACAATTTTCCAAATTAACAGAAAAGAGAGCGTGGCCATCACAATCATAAAAAGAGAAAGAATAATAATGTATATTTTCCACATAAATTAAGACAACATAATTTATTTTAACTTTCCAAGATGCTTTTGAAAATATTTTAAGTGATAGCTCAACAGCATATTCACAACAGGAGAAAACTATATGTAGACAATAAATTTATCAAAATTTATAATTGGATACCACTCTCAACTTTAACTCTACACAGCCATTTTGACAGTCCCATGCCATTCAAAAGTGCAAGTGATTTGTCATTCTTCACAACATAAACTTAAAGCCTATTATAACCTACTTAGTGAAAATTTAGCAAGGTGTGAAAACAATGTGCAAAATAAATGTCACAGTTTCTTTATGCTTGAAACCACAACAATGTTTAAGCAGTAGAGTGAGTAGATATGTATCTTTTTCTGTTATCTTTATCTTTTTTGCATCCAGAGAAAAAATTTTAAACACAGTATTTCCAAAAGCAGGCTAAAGAAGAAAACAAAAAAATTATTTATTAGGAGAATATTTAATTACATTTGAATAAAATAGTTTATGTACCTGAATAAGAGAGAGAAAAGAGAGAGAGTTTTGTAAAAGGGATATTCAATATGGTAGCTATTAACTTTATGTGGATCTTTAAATTAATTGCAATTAAATAAATCAAAAAATCAACTTCTCCATTATACTAGTTACATTTCAAGTGCTCAGTAGTGACTTGTATCCATTGACTACCACAATGGGCAATGCAAATTACAGAATGTTCCTATCACAGAAAGTTCTAATGGACAGCACTATTATACATTAAAATACACGTGACACAGTCCAGAGAATACAGCAGATAGTTCTTTGAGATTCGCCCATTTGTTTTACACTTGGGGTAACCAAAATACTGGAGAGAAAGTCATGTAAGTAAAAAGCAGTCCTAAATGTGCTTTTATTTACTGAGAGAAGAGGGAAGAAAGTTTAAAGATCACTTTGCAAACCACCCGATGATATTTAATTAAATTCATTCTGTTACCACATTGAGTCTTCCCATTCTGATCATAAAATAACACTTTAGACAAACAAAACCAAATCTATCAGCATTTCAATCTTCAAACGTATAAATGGTCATTTTAAATCTGTAAGTTGTTCCCAATCAATTGTCTAACCTACAGTAGCTTCATCTAACTAATTATAAATTTCTCTAATTTCCTTTATCTAAATAGCTTATAAAACTAAGATCTTTGGGAGATCTTTGATTCACTACTGATTAATGGATTTATGATGAAAAAGAATTGAAAAACTTATAGTACAGTTAAGCTACCCATTGAAATAAACGATGAAAGTCTTTGTGTGTGCCCAGGTTTGCCTCCCCAATGAAACTCCATCTTTAAACTGCAACCCATGCTCATTACCACATATACACAGGGTGTTATGATAGCATTCAGAGTTTACTTTTAGTTTTTATCAGAGGAGCTAGTCTTTCTTCAACAAAATAGCATTCTAACCCTAACCCTATGAAAGCAGAAGTCTATTTTCAGACATTGAACTAAGGAGACTTGCCCACAAATTCAATCTTCTTCCTTTTTTTTTAAGACAGAATCTCACCATGTTGCCCTGGTTGGAGTACAGTGGCTATTCACAGGCGCAATCATAGCTCACTGCAGCTTCGAAGTCCTGGCCTCAAGCAATCCTCCTGCCTCAGCCTCCTGAAAAACTGGGACTACAAGGGCACACCACCATGCCCATACAAATTTCTTTTTATAGTATGCTTTGGAAAGTTATCATCATTGCCCACTCTGTCCTTTCAGATATCTTTGAATACTTCAGTCTGGAAGAAAAAATGTTAACTTTCACTTATCCAAAACTTACACCACATGAGAAGCTCAATTAAGTATGTAAAGAAATACAGTTTGGAGAATTTTTTGGACCTGGTTGAAGGAAACTGTCACAGATGGTATTGCCAGTAGAGCCAATTCCCCAATGTTTACACTATATATCTCTTATCATTTGCATGCAGTAAAACCCCAGCCAGCATTCTAATGTCCCTTGATGTCTGTCTGGTGCACTCTTACATTCCTTGTTTTTTGAATGATGCTGGATTTTGGATAGCTATATGTGCAGTAAGTGTCTATCAACTATACAAATGATTAAAGGAGTTTATAATAGTTCATAGTAATCCAATAAGCTGGATTTCTGGGTTCATTTTGCCTTCATTCATTGTTATTCATGATGATCACTTTCTAGTTTTGATAATACTGCATGTAAAATGTGGTTTGTGTTTTTGTGAATTAACTTAGGCATCTATTTCATACTTTCATCACCACAAATATTTACTTAGTTCCTACTATATACAAATATATTTTAGTATCTATTCGCTTAAAAACAAACAAACAGCTTCCTTTACACTTTCAAATCATTCTAGTTAATGTCCCAATTTTTTCTACCCTTTAGAATAAAATTCCTCAAAAGAGTTGACTGTCAGTGGTTCCAGTTCCTTAATCATATTTTCTTTAAGCAAAATTTCACGAAACAATTCTTATCAAGGTTATTAATGACCTTTTCACCACTGAATTCAACTGGAAGCTCTCAGTTCTCAAATTATTGGATCTCCATAGCTTTAGAAACAGTTGAACTCCTTTTTTCCTAGAAACTACTTTTTTTTTTACGTGACTTCTGGCCATTTACTTGTTATCTACTTCCTTGGTAACTGCTCCTACTCAGCCTCTTTTGCTGGATCTCTCTCATCTGCCCAGTCTCTAATCTTGAAGGGACCTGAGCCTCAGTCCTTGGCTATCTTCCCTTTATATCTATATAGTCACTCCCTAGGTAATCTCATCACAATGCCAAACTATAATATTATGCAGATAACTATCAAATTTATATCTCCAATCTGGGCTGCTTTCCCAAACTCCACATCCATATATCCAATGATATACTCAAATTACTACTGGGAAGATTTTATGGTATATGGCATAATAAACCCCAAAAATCTATGGTAGGGATAGGACTCTTCATCTACTCTTTGTGCTTCTCTACCTTTCCCAGGATGTCCTCCATCCCCATTAAGCTAGATTAGCATCATGTGCCTAGTTCTGGCAGTTAAAAGCATAATTACCTGCTTCATCCTTCTTCTATCTTGCTATGGGATCATTAGAGACCATGAGTTTCACATAGCGTAGACACAAAGTCAAGGAAAAGTGATTGACATACCTAAAGTTTCATGTAAACTCAAGATAAAACTTATAGCAAGTTGTGCCAATGCAATTTTAAGGTTATTCTGTTGATGTAATTTGCCTAGCATATCCCAATATACAATTTGATAGCTTGAAGTCAAGGGTGCTACTCTAAGAAGTACCTAAAATGTGGTACAGTGTCAATAACTCATTAATGACAAGGAAATTGATATCATCAGTCGACGAAATTAAGAGCCATTTTTTTAAATGGAAAAATATGTAGTAAAACAGACATCTGCAACAGTTTGTAATTCAGATCATGTGTCTCTTGAACTTCTAGAAGAAAAGGTTAAAAAATAGAAAATTTTCAGGCATTTAGCAAGGAATTGCAAGAAATTGATGAGCTCAGAAAGGAACTGGTTTCTTTGCAAACAAATAAAACAGGAATAAAGAGAGTTCAGAAATACAATGTCTTGAAACGTTGAAAAAGCTAAGTGCTTCTAGATCCCAAACACTATAAAATGGAATTAAAAAAAAAATGTAAGCTGACTGTCAGTGACAGATGTTCAGTAAATATTAGTTGTAATAAAAAAAACTCGGGGAAAATATCAGATTAAGTATGTGGACTTTAAGGTATGTTCCAGATACCTTCAAGGCAACTACTTTTAAGTTGAGGGTAAGAATGTCAAATAATTAAAATTGCTTTTTAAAAAAAAATTTGTTTGTAGCAAATTGTTGAGAATCTTCCCAAAATCTTGAAAAAAAAAACAATCATTGTCAAAGAAACCATGAATCCTAGAATAAAAAATGTCTTGGGCACTTTATGACAAAATAAACCACAGGCTTTTAACCTTGTGAAAGTTAAGAACAGACCTGAGATAACTGTGCAATTCACAAGAATGGAATATTCCCCTAAGTAGGACATGTGTACAGGGATAATAACAGAAAAGCAAAAGCATGAGAAAGGGTGGAACCAGGGAAAACAATACAATGGACAAAGGGATCTTCCTGGAAACTACCAGGCCCTAATTAAGAAACCCTTTTTTATTCCCAGGGTAAGAGAACATTATAATGTTTGCCTGGGGAGATTTCAGAATTGTTGGAGGCCAGCATTCCAGATGTTATGTATCTCTTGCTCTTCTCTTTATGAACAGGATTATCGGTTGGGTTATCCTTTCCTTGTTCTTCTGCCAATTATTGGGTTTGTGTGGGGTGAATAACTTGTCTTTTTAGTTAATAGATCTGTGAATGAAGAGCAGCCACATTGTAGCTGATGAAGACTAGTAAGCATATCCTGGAAAGCCTCTTCTTTGTACTGAATGCAGTCAGGAGAAGAGAATTGAGGTTGTCTGTAATGGGAATTGGTCGAATATAGTCTGATTTAAGAAGAGACCAAAGGATTGATTGTAGTAAGGCAATGCTCGCCAAGTATCATAGGTACTTCCTCACATTTAACAACAGCCTGTCTTACCAATATGTTGCTGACAGCTCAAATTACTAATTCTGGCCAATGGACTTCAGTAGAATTGATGTGAGTCGCTTCTGAACTGAGGCAGTTGAGAACTGGGATGTGTCCTCTACCCTTCTCTTCTGCCTTGGCAATGTTGAAGGCCATTAAGATATATCAACATTCTAGATGATATAGCTACAAAACAGAGTGGTGCTGTGCTACATGCATTGGACTCCATGCTTGAACTTTATTGCACTAAGCCTCTGAGATTTAGATTAAAATTGTTAACACATAATAGCCTAAGCTATACTGATTCAGGACAGGTCCAAAACAAATCTCTGTTTCAACCCTTCTCCAAATTTTCTCTTCTTCTAGCTATTCTTGGCTCAATAAATAGAAATTGCTTTTTTTCCTAAGAAAAAAACCTTGGAGTAATTTTGGACACCTGCCTTTCTTTTACACCCCACATGTAATTCTACAGAAAATTTTGTTGACTTTTTGTTAAAAACATATCCAAAATTAGAGCCCTTCTCAATTCACTACTGCCATCTTAATCCAAGCTACTACCACGCATCACACAGACTATTAAAGTAGCCCATTAAAGGTCTCTGCTTTCAGCTTTGCCCCCTTCTTGCAGTATATTTTCCATAAAGCATCAAGAGTGATTCTGGTAAAACTTATTCTATACCACTTATTTGTTCAAAACTTTCCAGTGGTTTCCCGTATGACACAAAGTAAATGCTGAAGTCCTTAAAAAGCCACAAGGTTCCCTCTCTTCCACCTTCCACTTCATCTACCATTTTCTCCTTCAGGCTCATTAGCTAAGTCACTTAGCACTTGGGTTATTTTTGGCATATAATTTAATCCTTCTAAGATGTAGTTTTCTCATTTATAAAACAATCATATTAGAATAACATAATAATTATAGTAATAATGATCAAAATGCTAAAAAAATAGTTAAGCTTACATAGTACCTACTATATGCCAAGTATTATTCTAAATTAAATCAGTTCATTTAATCCTCTTAACAATCCTATGAAGATTATTATTATTATCTCCATTTTGAGGCAAAGAAAATGAGGCAGAGGAAATTAGATAATTGCCCAAAATCACATAAGTAGGAAATATCAAAGTTAAGATTTGAACCCAGATAGTCTAACTCTAAAGTCTAAGTGTTTAGCCACTATATTTTGAGATATTAAAATATGAAATATCTGGCACATGCTACATGCTTAATATTAATTCATCCTCTTCCCTTTTAGTAGTTATTATAAAAAATATGTTTTTATAGAAGTTAAAAACTAATCTGTGATGGGGGACAAGTAAAAATAAATATGCCTTAGAAAATCTCATATCACTATATGAATAAACATTAATATAATTGTTTCAAAAATAAGAACTAAGTAAGAAACAAGAATTTCCTAGGAAAAATTATGAAAATTTAGAGTAAATCCAAGAGAGTAATCATTCTAAAAATAAATGTTATGAATGAAACATTGGACCAACTGTTATAACAATGAGGTTTTTCTTTATGTCAAAAAAATTCTCTAAAATTTTGAAAAGACTTAAAATTTGATTATTTCTATTTTTGATCCTCCAAGCTTCAGTATTTAAGCCAAAATAGCAAAGGTAAACAAGATTTATATAATAAAAACCTATTTTATTTAAATCTGGAAAGTGTGACATTGTAAACAGGACAAAGCTCAGATACATTTAAATGGGACCACTTTTATTGGGATCTTTTTCAAAAACATATGAGTCTTGATCTTTATCACCATGGATTAAGAAATGTCAACGGAATTTTTTCCCCAACTGAAACAATTGCAAAAATAATCTGTTGGAAATCAATTTTAAAAGTTTGAAATAAAACCTTACCACGCTTGTTAGGATGGGAAGAGAACAGACCATCTATAGCATAAGGCATCTCAGCATCCTTGGCCCTCACAAGTGGTTCTTTCAGCTTTTCCAGCTATTAAAATTTAAAAATGATAATTAGTCTTTAATAACAACAATGCTATTCTCTATTGAAGAAGAGAAAGGATAAAAATGGAGAAAAAAGAAGGAATTATGGAAGAATGCAAGAAAGAGAGAAAAAGAGGGAAAAGGTAAAAAAAAGGAATAAAAGAAAATAAATAAAAATAAATAGGAAAATAGGAAACATACATTTAAAGGCTGACTGGAAAAGGTACATGACTCAAGAGGAGATTAGGAAGAAACAGGTTTTGACAAAGGAAGTCAACTCTGGGTGTTAATTAATGGGGAACATGTAAATATAGCCTGTGTAGCTGGACTTGATTTTATGTCACCTATAATGAGCAGGCCTTTTCAAGGAGCTCCAAAGAGTTAGGCGTTTCCACACGGGACTCAACTCATCTTCATTTTTAATAAGCTCTCTAATTGCCTAAGGCAGACCTAACTCTACCAAAGTAGGTTTCAGCCTGGACTGCTACATGCCTCCGTGTTCCCTGCTTGGAAGAGACTGATGGATATAATTTTTCTCTCCCAAATGGCCAGTTTGCACAATAATAGAATTGCATGTAATTGTATTTGAAAGAGTTTAGAAATCATCTAATGCAGAGATTTTCAAATTTTCTTCATAGCATATCAAGAAGTAGAGAAGAAAGTGTTGCTAGGGCTCTCCCTACGAAGAGGGCAGCTCTTCAGGCTCTCCACACCAGCTGCTTCAAGCAGAACAGCTGTACTCTTGCATGTTTCGTTTGCTGGAACCACTAACATTTTGTTTGGGAAAAAGAGATTCCTACTCTTTAAAAAGAATAGTAACAACAGAAAACACCCATCTGTTTATAGCCTCCCATTTGACAGATGAGAATTCACATCCAGAGAATTGTAGTTTGCCCAAGTTTTCATAGTTAAGTAATTGGAGAGCTAAAAGTAGAATCCACATTTCTAGACATTCTGTACTATGATAGCATTCTATGCTATGATAGTTTTCTTTTGTTTTTCTTTTTTTAGTTTAACTTGATTTTTTTCTCATAAATTACTTCACCCTTTCTCTAGCAGTAATAAAAACTTCACATTGTAATATTAATGATTTTTTAAAATATTATATCAAAAAGAATTTGCTGTATAATTGTTATTAAAAATGATCATTTAAGTATTTCACATTCTCACCTGGTTAAAGTCTTCTAATTTCTTAGCCAGTTCTATATCTGCAAGACACATTTGTCACATGAAAAAATGTACATTGGAAGTAATATTTAATGAACTTCAGAAAATACATTTAGAACCTTAGGCAAAGGTCTTATTCACATGATTCGAGATCACCCACCCATTCCTAACATAAAGCCCTCAATATATTTTTCAATGACCTCAATACTGAAATGCAGTTTTGTTATGAGAAAATATATAATTCCTAACAATAAGCACAAGTTTGCTAAAGTAGACCACAATTCTAACATGACCTATTATTTAGAAATATAGTATTTTTACTGACCTAAGGAGATTCTTATAAAGCAAGAATAAGTGAAAATAAAAGCAGGTCACAATTCTATACATAATTCAATCAAGAAGAAAATTCTCCAAAATATTAACTCTTCAGGTTTTACAATTTAGGTATGAATTTTTTTATAATTTCATTTATTTTGTACAATAATATCTTACTTCTACTATTAAAACCCTGAGTTTTGCCGGGCGCAGTGGCTCACGCCTGTAATCCTAGCACTCTGGGAGGCCGAGGCGGGTGGATCGCTCAAGGTCAGGAGTTCAAAACCAGCCTGAGCAAGAGCGAGATCCCGTCTCTAATAAAAAATAGAAAGAAATTAATTGGCCAACTAAAAATATATAGAAAAAATTAGCTGGGCATGGTGGCGCATGCTTGTAGTCCCAGCTACTCGGGAGGCTGAGGCAGGAGGATCGCTTGAGCCCAGGAGTGTGAGGTTGCTGTGAGCTAGGCTGATGCCACAGCACTCTAGCCTGGGCAACAGCGGGAGATTCTGTATTAAAAAAAAAAAAAAAAAGCCTCAGGAGAGACCTGGAGGGGCAGACACCCAGATCCCAAACCCAGAGGCCCACAGTGGCCAAAGGAGGACCCAGCTCGTTCCCCACACACCCACAAAAGTGACAGACACACCAGGGCTGGCAGACTCTCCACACATGCTCACACACAAACGCAACAGTGACAGGCATCATACACAAACACACACGCTTTCTTTTAAACATGCAGATACATGTAGAGTCACAGAGATGCACACAAATGACCATGACGGGCAGACCTGCCACATGGATGTCTTCACACAGGCACACTATTTGAGGCAGTGGGTAGGCAGGCAAAGTGACACACCTGACCCAGAGGGACCCCGGGGATAGGTGTACAAAGAGAACCACACACACAAAACAATAACCACACACACACAAGACGCCCACAGTAAGCACAGGCCCAGAGTATGAACAGACACACAAAGCCACACAACTGAGGGACACAGACAATAGGTAACACCCCACAGTAGACCGCGGGGACCCCAACGGGCATAGTGACACCCCATAACCCCAGCGCACGCGTGCACACACATAGGGACATGCACATCCCAGTCCCCACACCATCTCCAGTCTGTCCTTTTCCTCCTTCCCAGCTCAGAGCTAGAGGGGTATGTGTGTCTGGGAAGTGGGGGAAGGGAGATGGCCTTGGTCACCGCAGAGCCACCTCCCCCTGCTGCCCTGGCCCCACTGCTGCGGGGGCTGCTATCTGTGAACAAACTGTCCCTGGGGTCAGGGACAGCAAAGAGCCAAAGGTCAGGTCGATGCCTCCCTCAGCCCCTCCCCCAGAGGCAGCCCGCTCTAGGGTATGGACGGAGAGGAGCCAGGGGAACAGAAATTCGGGTGTCCAGCCCCACAGGGCTCACCCACCAAGGAAGAGAGACATTCATAAGAGGTGGCAATGGTGCCTTTAATGGTCAAACACAGCCAGTGTCCCGCTTCCCAGGCAAGAACCAGACTTCAGTAGACATTCCCCACACCCTAACCAGCCCTTTCGGGTCTCCCATGGACCAGAGAGGACAGATGGCCTTCAGAGAAAACCAACGTGTATTCTCACCTCCACCCCTCACCCAACCCACACCAAAGAGATGGTGACGGCTCAGCCAACATGAGGCTGTGGCAGTTATCATGGGACACAATGGCCCACTGATAATGTCACCCAGCCAGTAGGGTGGCCATCAAAGCACTCAATGGGCCAAAAAGGATGTTATACAGGATGGTGGCCAGCTTGGCACGTACAGTGCCAAGAAGTCCATCAAGAAAGAAGTGGACTTTTCCAGCACCCAATGGGTCAAAGGAGATGAAATGGTATCACCACCACACCCAACGGTGAGTCAGGAGATGTCCGTCACAGCACCCAGAGGGCCCACCGAGGCGGCATCCCAGATGGCGGCCATCGAAGCACTCAATGGATCGACCAATAATACCAATCAACACGGCAGTCTTCGAGATACCCGGTGGGCCCACCAAGATGTCCATGGTGGTTATCACAGTACCCAGTAGATCAAAATGATGCCCACAGAGACAGCAATCATCACAGTAAGGAACAGACCGACCAAGATGTTAACCAATGAGACAAGCAAAGTGTCACCAGAAGGATCGGGCTCCAAGAGCCTGATGGTGTGAGCTACAGCCATACCCCACCACTGTGGCCCCCCCCGCCCCCTGCTAGGATGCATTAAGCAGGGAGCGGGAATAGAGGCCCTGGTAGTAGACCCCCGGCTCCCCACCTTCAGCCCCATAGCCCCCAAACCCCACGTCCAGTTTGGGAGGCGCTGGCGTCTGTTCTGACATCAAGTTGTTGATGGAGAAAGGGTGGTTGAAGTTGTAGGGTGCGTCCAGCTTCAGCTCCCCTGGGAGCTCCAGGCCAGTGAAATAGGGGGTGGAGGGAGGGGGTGAGCCACAGTCCAGAGGCCCCACATCTTCCCCGCCCTGAACCTCAGGCTCCGGGGCTGGAGGCGGGGGCTGGGGCGGAGAGGCGACTGTGGCAGCTGGCGGGGTGGTGGTGGTCGCTGCGGCAGCCCCTGTCCCGTTCCTGGTGGCGGCCGCCCCACTGCCACCTTTTTTCACCTTCTCCTCCAGCTTGAAGCGTTTCTGGCGGCGCAGGTAGCAGCCATTCTCAAACATGTTCCCTGAGCTGGGGTGCAGGGCCCAGTAGGAGCCCTTGCCCGGCTTGTCTGGGGAGCGTGCCACCTTGACAAAGCAGTCGTTAAAAGACAGCGAGTGGCGGATGGAATTCTGCCAGCGCTGCTGGTTCTCCCGGTAGTAAGGGAAGAGGTCCATGATCCACTGGTAGATCTCGCTCAGCGTCAGCATCTTGCCAGGCGCCTGCTGGATCGCCATGGTGATGAGCGAGATGTAGGAATAGGGCGGCTTGGCGTGCGCCAGGGGCCGCCGGTACCCTTTGGGCATCTCCTTCCCATGCACCAGCCCAGGGCCTGGGCCCCCGTAGCCTGAGCCGCTGCCTCCACCGCTGCTGGCACCCAGGCCCGGGAAGGTGGGCCCCAGGGGCGCTGCGGGAGCTGGAGGCGCCAGGGGGCCTGAGGGCAGTGGGGAGGCAGGGAGCCCCCCAGGAGGGTAGGGAGAGCTTAGGGGGTTCAGGGTCATGTAGGAGTTGAGGGGGGCCATGGTGGGCACCGGGGTCACTGGAGAATAGACCTGTAGGGAGAGAAAGAGAGACGGGGAGGGATCAGTGGGGCTTTACTCTGCTGGTCAGCAAAGGATCGCAGGACCCACCGTGTGTCCATCTGTCTGAACTGCCTCCTGTACAGGAACCTTGCATTATTATCTCTCTCTGTAGACAGCCATCTCTCGAAGTCTCCTCCCCCTCCCAATGCACCCCCTCTCTACCCCCTCCCCTCCCCTCCCCTCGTCCCACCCGCACCCTACCCTTGCTCCCATATACTCAAGGTCACGCTTTGAGTGGTTCTTCTGGGACACCCTGGGGATTCCTTGAAACTGTTTTAGAGTATCCAAAGTTAAAACTATTTTCTCACTCTGTTGCCCAGGCTAGAGTGCTGTGGTGTCAGCCTCTCTCACAGCAACCTCAAACTCCTGGGCTCAAGGGATCCTCTTGCCTCAGCCTCCCAAGTAGCTGGGACTACAGGCACGAGCCACCACGCCCGGCTAATTATATATATATATATATATATATATATTTTTTTTTTTTTTAGTTGTCCAGCTAATTTCTATTTTTTTTAGTAGAGATGGGGTCTTGCTCTTGCTCAGGCTGGACTCAAATTTCTGAGCTCAAATGATCCTCCCGCTTCGGCCTCCCAGAATGCTAGGATTACAGGCGTGAGCCACCACGCCTGGCCCAAAACTATTTTCAAAATAATGCTAAGAAATTATTAGCCTTTTCACTCTCTTTCTCATGAGTGACATGTGACATTGCAATAGAAGCAGCTATGAGAATATGGCTTTCTTCTATTGAGCCAGACTTGATTTGCAAAAATGAAACAGCGCCACTCTTCTCGCTAAATTTTTTTGAAATACAGTTACTTTAATAAAAATACTTTATTACACTAACAAATGATTGCCATTTTAAAAATGAATTAATGCATATTTTAAAAATTTCTCAGTTTTAATTTCAAATACGGTAAATATTGATATACATGACCCACGTCAACAGAAAGTGCTTGAGGTCTTCAATAATTTTTAAGCGGGTGAAGAGGTCCTGAGACCAAAAAGACTTTAATAATTTTATTTTTTATTTTTATTTTTTAGTTGAGCACTTGTTTTGATATAATAATTTTAATAATAAGCAGTTACTATAACTCTCTAACAATCTAATATATATATGTAGCTCTCCATTAATGTTTTTGGCTATAAAATTAGTTTTTATATATAGATTAAAATGCTTGAATATCAGAAAACACACATTTCAACCTAACATAATATTTATCTATTTATATCTTCAAATCTAAGACTTCACTGTAAATTGCAGCATTATTTTATATACAAATAGGAAAAAACACTCCGTTAAAATCATTAGACACCATTGACTGTAAATGCATCTCATTTTTGGAAATGTTTAAATGGGGAAAAAAGGTCCATCTTAGCTCAATGAAACAAGGTAGGCATTGTTACGTCTCTCTAAATAACCCTCCATAATCTGTCATGCATCCAACAAGTACTTATCGGCCAGCTACTCTGCCAGGCAATGCTCCAAGCACCGCATGGGAACGGTCTCCTTTAATCTTTACAACTGTGCCATGGCGGGGGGTGTTATATTATGACGCCCATTTTACAGCTGAATGAGCCGAGGCCCAGAGAGGTTGTGGGGGTCACACAGCAAGGAAGGAGTAGAACTGGCATTCTGCATCCAAGGCGGTCTGGCTCCAGACCTGTGTTTGGGATCATGCTATCAAGGCAATGAACGAGACAGACAGAAATGCCTGCCCTCGGGGAGCCGAAAGTCTAGCAGGAAGACGACAGTGAACAGAATAAACAAAACAAAAGCACTGGACTGTGGTTTCTCTCTTTTTGTCTGTATCTGCTCCCCTCACCCACTGTCTCCCACCCTCTCTCCCCATCCCCCGTCTGCCCGTCTGCCCTGTCCCCTCAGAAGCCTGGGGTCTCATGGCACTGAGGGTGTTGCTATATATAGCTCTGGCCAGAGCCACAGTGGCTGTGGGTTAGTGGATACTGTCTGGTCCCGGCCACCGTAAGCATCTGCAGGTCCCAAGGTCCAGAGAGAAAAGGTTCTTACCGGGGTCACTTAGGGAGCCAGGGACAGGTGGCAATCAACCCCGGGTCTGAGTGAAGAAACTCTGCTCTCTCTACTTCAAATGTCTCTCCAGGTAGCTTTTTTCTCTCCTTTCTTTGAATCTCTCTGTTGGCTGTTTCTGTCTCTTTGTTTATCTGTCCCTTTCTGTCCCTGTCTCAGTACCTCTACACTCCTTCCCCTCCCCCATGTCCTTCTAGTCCCCCACCTCTTTTGCTCTCCCCCCTCGCCCCCATCTCTCTTTCCCCTCTGTCTCTTTCCCCCCTCCGTGGCACTGTCTCTCCCCCGTCTACACCTCCGTCTGCACCCCTCTCCCCTCCTGCCTGCACCCGCTTCCGTACCCCCTTCCTCCTTCGGCACATCTTTGTGTCTCTCTGCCCCTCTTCCTCAGTCTGCAGCTCTCCAGAAGTCTTCAGGTGAAACTGGAGCCACAGCTCTCCCCTCCCCCCATGTCCTGGTCTCCCCGCTGGTTGGAGGCTTCCACCCCCTGCCCAGGATAAGGAAAGAGGTGAGGTGAGAAAGTGATGGATTCAGGGGGGTCCACAGAGTTCCTAAATCCCTATGACCCCCACCCCCCTTCTCCAACTCAGTCTGGCTCTCTGGTCTCTCAGAGTAAGACAGATTGGGACCCCACGGCCTCCCTTTTCTGGTTCCCCACCCTCCCGGAAGTCCTCCTTGAGGTCTGACCTCAAGCACTCCGGCTGCCCTAATCCACCCTAGGCTTTCCCACGCCCAGGGGCTGGGATGAAGCCCTGGTGTCCGGGTCTGAACCGGATCTCCCCCGCCAGGGTGGGGCTGAGATTGGGGGGAAAGCCCTCAGGGGACCTGCACCCCTACATTAGGAGGCTAGAATTTCTCCTCTTTCATTTCCTTATTGTCTCTGGAGAAGGGTGTGACAGGGAGCAGAGGAAGGCAGCCTGAAGCCAGGAGCCTCGTTTCTAGTCCCAGACTCAACCCAGGACCCCGGCACTCTTCCAGGCTTCAGATTTTCCATCTCTGAAGTCGGGGAGCACCTGGGCCAGCTGATCTGTAAGAACCTGAGGCCAGCGGGGATGCCTGGGGTGGTAATTTCCCAAGCTCCCTTCCGACAGGGAGCCAGCCTCCGGGTGTCAACATCACCCCAGCAGGAGGCTGCTGTAGGCAAGAGGCGGTTTGGGGACCCTCTCGGTTCTCAGCTGCTGGTTGAATACAGATATTTCTCTCCCCATTGTTCCTACCCAAGGGGAAGAGGTCGGCTCACATGATGGGAAGACTGGGGAGACCCTCAGACAGAACCCGCCAAATGATTCCTAGCCCTCCATATATCTATCCTTCCATAATATGCCAGTCTGTCCTCAATATGCCAGACTGTCCCTTCCTTTCTCACACAATTTCCGTACAAGTTGTCCTCCAAACTTGGATCCATCCAGACTGTGCCCCAAATTTTGACTCCTCCTGCCTAGATCCCCACAACTTATTTCTTAAGATGTGCCCCTGAGATAGTGATTTGCAGTTGGTTCCCTTAAATTGTGACTCAGAGCTCTCCAGGAGGCCAGGAGGGATCCCCTCACTACCTGGGAACCTCCACCTCCCACCCTGGTCTCTGCCTTCCCCATTCTACAACTCATACCTCCAGCTACCCCACCTCCACCTCTCAACACTCCCAATCCCTTCCCCAATTGGCCCTGCCCCACTCCACGTGCATCTCACACCTCCCCACACCCAAGACTGGGCCCTCCCGGGCACCTGGCCAAGCCCCAAAAGCCTGGGGATCCAGGAGTCCCCATTCTACAGCTTTGAGCCCAAGACCCAAGACTCAGGCACATGGGGCCCTTATAACTACCAGGTCTTGACTCCCTGGAGAACCCAGCCATCCCAGCCCCACACCTCCTCCTCAAGCCCACCGTTCCCTTCCAGATTAAGAATCCAAGTGTCTAGACCCGCAGAACTCTCAGATCGGATGAGGACTTCAGCTATTGCGAAAGGTTGCTGGACGGGGATGTGGGGAGATGCACAATCTGAAACCCTGCAGCCCCTGCTGAGGGTCGGGGATAGGGATGCCAGTGTTGATGTCCACATCTCCTACTCTCAGGTCCCCAACTGACCCCATCTGGGCCCCCATCTATCCAGGCCCCAACTCTAAGCCACCTGTTATCTCAGACTCCCGAAATGAAGCTTCACATCTGAGCGCCTCCCTCCATTTCTTACCCCTGACCACCAACCCTTGTTTCTGACCCCGTCTTAGATCACCAGCCAGTCCTTATCCTTGAACCTCAATTCTGATTTCTGCTCCCGCTGCCCCCATCCTCAACTCTATGTTCCAGCCCCGAACTCCCACCGCAGACTGGCCTTAATGGTGATCTCCTCCTCCATCTCCTCCCCCAACTTTGAACCCCATTTCCTGAAGCCCCTACACTCTGTCCTCCACCCTGAAGCTCTGATTCCTATCTTTGGTTTGTTAATTTTAATCCCTAGCATTCTGGGGCCCCAACACCGGCTCTCACGCTTAAGGTGTGACCTAAATTTTCCCGACTTCCATTTAAGTCGTGGCCGCGAGTAGCCTGCCTATCCCGCGCTCCCATGGCTCGTCCCCGTCCCTGACTCCCACACCTGGTCTCCGTGTCCCTAGTTTCTAGGCTCCCCAACTAGGTGTCTTGGCCCCCATTTGAGCCCACACCCCGGTCCCCGCTCCATTTAAGCCCGCACCCCGATACCTGCCCCCCACTTCCCGCTCCGCCGTCCCCGAGGACACACCTCGCCCGCCTCCGGGTAGTAGCTCCACTCGGCCAGGTCATGAGCCTCCATCTTCACCGAACCCAGCATCCCCCGGGCCTGAGCCCCCACCCGCCCCCGCTCTGGCCCCGGGGGAGCGCGGTGCTTCGGCTCTGGCAGCGGGCACCGTCCGAGTTCGACCGGCGCCCGCCCGTCCGACCGCCCCGGGGTCCAGCTGTCCCGAGCGCCGTGGGAGGCGGCCACGCTTTATAGACGGCACACCCCCCCTCCACCCCGCCCTCGCCCGCCCCGGGCTCCCCTCCCGCCTCCCCGAGGGCGGCACGCTCGGACTGGGGCGCCCCCTGCGGGATTGCGAGAAGACAGACCTCAGGCGCCGGGAGCCGCGGCCCGGGGACGGGAGACCCAGAGATGGCCGAAGAGGAGGGGACTACAGGTGGGAGACAGCGCTGATACTACGGCCCCAGAGAACAGAAATCTGGGGACTTTCTATCCCAGGAGGTTTCATCACCTCGACTTGAGAGGGCGAAGAGGCAGAGCTGGGCATGACCGCCGCGAAGGAAGGGGACTCAGAGCGCCGTGGACTGCAGGGGTACCTACATGCCACTCAGTATAACGACCCATACGAAACTCTCAAAATCACATTCCCATTGGATGGAGGGGAAGACTGCGGCTTCCGACGGCCAGAAATGCTTCAGACTATGTAAAGGGTCAGGACCAACGGTGGAGGCGATCGGGACCTCCGCTCAGATCCCACTAAGGCAAAAGACCAGCTCCAAGACCTAGCAGCTTGGCCGCGGGACTCTCCACTGTCTAACACCAGCCCGCCGTCCAGGGACGCAGAACCACCGAGAACTGCATGTCCCAGAATCCTCGAGCTCCCTTTCCGCCCGGTGCCGCTGTCAAGGGGGACTACATTTCCCACAAGGCATGGTGCTCGAAGGCCGGAAACGAAGGGCCGCCCGGGCTGAGTCTGGGGGAGGACGGAAGGAGACTCGCGCCGCTGGAGGCGAGCGCGGGCGCGGGTCGCGGTCTGGACTCCATTTCCCGGCGGCCTTGCGCGTGTGGCGCGTGCGCAATGTTCCTGGCGGCGAACGGAAGATGGCGGCGGCGGCAGCGTATGTGAAGAGGCGCTGCTGAGGGGGCGCGAGGGGGACGGAGGCCCGAGCCGTGGTGAGCGGGAGGCGGCGTGAGAGCCCGGGAACCAAGGGAGGAGGAGCCCCGAAGAGGCAGGGCCGCAGGCGAGGGGAGGGCCGCTGCGAGGAGAGGGGAGCAGTGGCGTTCGGGACCCCTGTTTCTTCCCCTACCCAGGACCCTTCTTTGGCTCCCTAGTGCCCGCAGGGCAAAGTTCCAACGTGGCCCTCCAGGAGCGTCCGCCCCGCCGACCTCGCCGGTCTGGACTGGGCCTCTTTGCCCCTTCCCCGCCTCGTACAGCTGCACTGGCCTTTCGGTTCCTCAAACTTGCCATGCGCCTTCCCGCGTCAGTGTTTTTGCACAGGCTGCCCCTCTGCCCGCAACATCCTTTTACTCATTCTGCCTGGCTGACTCCCATTCATCCTTCGGGCCTCGGCGGGAACGTCACTTCCTCTGCGAAGCCCTCCTTGCCTGCCCTCCATCCTGAAATTCGCACGTTCTTTCCTTCATGTCACGTGTGGCCTGGTTTGTTATTAGACCTTTATCTATACGCTTTGATTATGTCCGTGACCGTGAGTTCCACGAGCACAGGAACTGGGTGTGTCTTGGTCACCGCTGTGTTCCCAGCACAGCGCCCATCCCACTGGAGATGCCCAGTTACTGTTTGTTGAAGGAATGAAAGATACTCCTAGAGCCACTCTGTCGGATAAAACAGGGGAATGGTCACATTCCCAGGTGGGAGTGGGCGGGGTACTCCATAGGGAAAGAGGGGGAAGCAATGACACTGTTCATTAGAGCAAAGGACTACAAACATCACAGATGTTCTGAAATTGGAAGACAGGCCTGAAAAACTATAATACACCCACGTAATAAAATACTGTGCAACTGTAGAAAGGAATGAGGGCGAAAGGAAAAGAGAATGAAGGTAATCTCTATACATTGATAGAGTGGCTCCCCCTCTGTATACTAATATACCACTTAGCATATAAGTGAAAACGGGTAAAGTGGAAGGTAATGTTTATTGTGTGCTCCCTTTTGCAAAAGAAAAGGAAATTTGTGTATATGTTTTCAGTAAACAACTGAATGGTTGGAAAGGCATATGGTATTTAAAAAAAAAGGGAACAAAAACAACTGAAAGCCTAAATGAAAAAACAGAAGAGGAAGGAAACGGTAAAAAATTTTAGGCCTAGTGCAGTGGCTCACGCCTGTAGTCCTAGCACTCTGGGAGGCCGAGGCGGGAGGATCGCTCAAGGTCAGGAATTCGAAACCAGTCTGAGCAAGAGCAAGGTCCTGTCTCTACTAAAAATAGAAAGAAATTAATTGGCCAACTAAAAATATATAGAAAAAAAATTAGCCAGACATGATGACGCATGCCTGTAGTCCGAGCTACTCGGGAGGCTGAGGCAGAAGGATCACTTGAGTGCAGGAGTTTGAGTTTGCTGTGAGCTAGGCTGATGCCACGGTATTCTAGCCTGGGCAATGGAGTGAGACTCTGTCTCAAAAAAAAAAAAAGTTGTTTTGGTGGATCTTGATGCATTGTCATCATGAAAAAAGTAGAAAGGTTTATTATGCTTTGGTCAGGCACTGCAATATGCTGGCTGTCGGGTGGCCATGCTTCTTGGCTTACATGATCAGAGCTGAGGTGGAAAAACAATTCCTATCAGACAGACATTATTGCACAATGGTAAGGAAGATAGATTCTGCAACCATACTGCTGGTTCTACCTCTTACAAGCTGTGTGCCTTTGGTCAAGAGACTTTACCTCTCTGGTCTTCAATGTCCTCATCTGTAAAATAGTGATGGAAAATAATACTTAAAGAGTTGGTGTCATGAGGTTTAAATGAGTTAGTATAGGTAAAAGAATTGCGCTCAGCACATATTAAATGTTCAGTATATACTAGTTGTTGTTTTTCGAGCATTCTACAGTGAAAGGGCAGGGATTCTGAGCCCAGTGATTGGGAAAGCCCTTTGGCAGATGTGTTGATTGGTTCAGCAGATATTTAATGAGCACCTACTAGATGCCAAGCACTGTTCCATGCTGGGGATAGAGAAAGTAAACAAACACCAACAAAATCTCTGTCCTCACAGAGCTTATAAGTAAGTAAATGTGTTGATGATTAATGCCATGGAGAAAAATGAAACAACACAGATGGGGAGGGAGAGGGAGTTGAAATTTGAAATAGGGTGGTCAGGGAAGGCCTCCCTGCAGAAACTTTTGAGTGGAGATCTAAAGGCGGAAGAAGGCAGTTGTGTTGATATCTGGGAGGAGGAACACAAAGGCTTTGAGGAAGGGGTGTGCTTGGCGTGTTCAGGGAACAGCAAGGAGGCCAGAATGGCTGGAGCAGAGAGCTAAGGGGGAGAAAAGGACCGAGGTAAAAGAGGCCAGGTTCTATGAGGTCTTATAGGCTTTGGTGAGGATTTTGGCTGACTCTGAGCACAATTGGATAGTCATTCAGCAAACACCTACTGTGTGATACTACTGTGAAGAGTTGCTTTGTATAGTCGATCTTGTTGCTTTTTAAAAATATCTTTTTTGCCCTCCTCAAATTATTGTTAATTATTGTAATTAATATTAAGAGTTAATATTGGCTGGGTGCGGTGTCTCATGCCTGTAATCCTAGCACTCTGGGAGGCCGAGACAGGAGGATTGCTCAAGGAGTTCGAAACCAGCCTGAGCCAGAGTGAGACCCCGTCTCTACTAAAAACAGAAAGAAATTAATTGGCCAACTAAAAATATATATAGAAAAAATTAGCCGGGCATGGTGGCACGTCTGTAGTCCCAGCTACTCGGGAGGCTGAGGCAGGAGGATTGCTTGAGCCCAGGAGTTTGAGGTTGCTGAGAGCTAGGCTGACGCCACGGCACTCTAACCCAGGCAACAGAGTGAGACTGTGTCTCAAAAAAAAAAAAAGAGAGTTAATATTAACAGTTAAGATCCTTCACAGATTTTCCCACATACATAAAAATAATAGTTACACTTATCTAATGATTACTTTGTATACTAACTCATTTAATCCTCAGAATAGTCCTAGGAGGTAGGCAGGGCACAGTACTGTCCCCATTTACAGAAGAGGAAACTGAGTCTCGGAGAAGTTAAGTTTCTTGCCTCAGGTCATTCTGTATACACAGATGTCTTTCTGTGTATGATACATACACAGAAACTTGACAAAAATGGGTTCAACTGTATATATTGTTCTGTAATGCCACACGGGCTATCAGGGACATCTTTTCATGATAGTACATTAAGATCCACCAACATTTTCTTTTACCCTGTTGCCTTCTTCGTCTGCTGTTTGGTGGATCTTTCAGTTTTTTTCTTCTTTTAACATATTTCTCTTTGGTAAAAGGGGAGCATACAGTAAACGTTGTCTTCCACTTTGCTTGTTTGCACTTAATGTATGTACTCTCCATCAGTGTATTGAGATTTTCCTCATTCTCTTTTCATTTCTCCCTCATTCCTTTTTGCAGTTGCATAGTCTTTTTTATTATGTGTCTCGTTCAGCCAGTCTCCCTATTTGAGAACACTTGAGTTGCTTCTGGTCTTTTGCTATCATCCAGCTATAAATAGTGCTGTAAATGATATCCTTCTGCATTAATCATTTCATAATTTTGCCAGTGATAGATGGCCACAAGTCGCTCTCCCTGCCTTTTAAAAACAGCTCCGTAGTATTCCAGAGAATGGCTGGAACAATATTTAAGCAGGCCTCGTGTGCAGGGCTCTGCGACTGGTGTTCCTTAGAGCTGTGTTTTAGAAAGTTTGCGCTGGTGGCCAGTGCTGAGTACAGCCCAGACTGAGAGACAGGAGGCACAGAGACCAGCCAGGCAGCTGCTGTGCGTTCATTTGGTCAGTCGTTCAGCGGATGTCTGGGGTTGGCCCACGATGTGTAAAGTACTGGAGTGAGGCTTACAGTGCTGCCTCGGACCTGGGAGACAATGGTCTCCCCCAGATTACCATCTCCAAGCACATATGCAGAAGCTAGAGACAGAGCCCAGAGGGAAGAGGGGCTTTGGAAGGCTACTCAGGGAAAGCACAGGCTGGGAAGAAGGTTGAGCCCTTTGTGGGTGTTGAGGTGATAGTCTAGGCCCACCCATCCATAGGGGCCCCGAGCTTGATCCATCCCCTCTGTTTTCCAGGCAGCTTCTGACGGCAGCCATGGCAGGCAGCAGTGGGGACAATGTCACCCGCCGGAGTGTGGCATCACAGTTTTTCACTCAAGAAGAAGGGCCAGGCATTGATGGCATGACCACTTCAGAAAGGGTAGGTGTGGCCCCTGCCTTTGGATAGTCCATCCCCAGGTGGCAGGGCTCTGGGAGCGCTGCGGGGGCTGGACTGGGCTGGCAAGGCTAGCATTGTCACCTGCCTCTGCCCTTCCTTGTAGGTAGTGGATCTCCTCAACCAGGCCGCGCTGATCACCAATGACTCAAAGATCACAGTGCTCAGACAGGTGATGAGGGCATGGGGGTGGTCCTGGGCTGAGCAGGACAAGGGGAGGGGGATGGGAACCTGAGAAGGAAGACACTGGTAATAAATATAACAGCACTAGCGTCCACATTTAAGCACTCAGTATGTGCCCACCATGGCGCTCAGTGCTATGCAGGCGTGCTCTCATCTAATTCTCAAAAAAGCTCCACAAGGCAGGGTAATTTCAACCCTATTTTATACAGAAAGAAGCAGAGCCTTTAAGCCCTGAGGGCTTAAATAGTTAGTCCAAGGTCATCCTGCTAGGAGCTGGCTGAACTAGAACTTGGATCCTAGATTCTGACTCCAGATCCTATGCTCTTCGTCATTGCATTTCCTCTCTGCCAGGGTCTGGTCCAGTGGGGAAGACACGACTGTCACCAGGCAGTGATGACCCAGAATGGACAGGGCTAGAATGGAGAAGTCTAGGGGGCTGTGGGAGGCTGGAGGGAGCTCCTGACCTGGACTAGGGATGGGGGTGTCAGGGAGGACTTTCTGGAAGTGGGGACATTTGAGCCAAGCCCTGGAGATAAAAAGAGAAAGGCATACCGAATGAGAGAGGGAGAGCATCTCGCGCAAAGTGCACAGAAGTATGTACGAAGGCGGAAGAGGACATGGGGGGCTGGACATGGTTCAGAACAGGAGGCAGTTAGAGATCAGAGATTGTGAGGTCAGGTTACCTGTGTGAGAACCCCAGTTCTGCTACTTGCTCAGTGTGTGGCCTTGGGGAGCCAGCTCCACCTCTGCAGTGGAGGAGGTGCTAGTGGTGCCCCCTTCATGGGGTGCTTCTGAGGGCCATTTAGCAACAGTGGCTTGAGTTGTAGGAGCCAGGTCCCGTGCCAGCTCTGGGCTTTTAGGAGGGTGTCCACAGGAAGGGCTCATTCCAAAGAGCCTGGCAGACACAAGGGCCTCAGGAAGCAAATCTTCACTGTCATAAGATGCTTGCTGAATCGTGGCAGTGTGAAATGGGGAGCAGAGGCAGACAGAGATTGGGGAGAACTGATGGACAGGTGAAGGGAGGACAAGCCTCAGGAAGGTAGGAGGCCTGGGTCATGGCACTCTTTTTGTTTATTAGCCCCCTCACGTATCACGTCCTTACTGTCTACCAGGAACTGTGCCTTGTAAGATCTCATTGAAGCCTCTCGACAGCCCTGTGAGTTGTTTGAGATTCCCGTTTTATAGAAGAGCAGAGTGAGGTTCAGAGACCATGCCCAAGGCCCTTGCTAGGGAGTGGCAGAGGCAGGCATTAAAATGATCTGCTGCCTAGCCCCATGCCGTTTTCCCCTCTATTCTCCTGTCTGCACTGATTGGATCCTAATTTTATATGTGTTCCTCCTTCCCACCCCAATCTCCTTCCAGGTCCAGGAGCTGATCATCAACAAAGACCCCACACTACTGGACAACTTCCTGGATGTGAGTGACGGAAGGGAAAGCGGTCTGGCTATAGGCGGAAGGGGATGGATCTTGGTGTAGCCCTGACCTACCTCTCTGACTTTGGCAGGAGATCATCGCTTTCCAAGCAGACAAATCGATCGAAGTGCGGAAATTTGTCATCGGCTTCATTGAGGAGGCATGGTATGGGATGGCGTGGGAGCCAGGGAGCAGCCCCAGTGGAATGAGTCTCCTCAGCTCCCGGCCTGGCCTGGAGACTGCCCCTGAGATCCTGCCGTCCGCTTCTTGGCCCCATTCTTTATCCTCGGCATGCTGATTTCCGAGCAAATGCTTGATAAGACTGAAAGCCTGGGGTTATCTGTGATTCCTCTACTACTTCCATACTTCACATCTACATCATCAGTGAGGACTGTTGGCTCTATTTTCAGGATATATACAGCATGTGACCTTTTATTGATCGACAGGGTCTCTCTCTGTCACCCAGGCTAGAGTGCAGTGGCGTGATCATAGCTCATATAACCTTGAACTCCTGGGCTCAAGCGATCCTCCCTCCTCAGCCTCCTGCATAGCTAGGACTATTAGCTGCCACCACTCCTGTTAATTTTTTTTATTTTTTGTAGACATGAGGGCTCGCTGTTGATTCTTCCTTAGCCTCCCAAAGTTCTGGGATAACAAACGTGACCATATTTCAAGCACTTCCTCTACCGCTCTGCTGATCCAAGCCATCCTGCCTGGAGGATGTCTGTGGGCCTTTTCTCTGGCTCTCCTGCTTGCCCTCTTCTTAAATTGAAGTGAAATTCATATTTAAAAATTAGCTACTTTAAAATGAACAATTCAGTGGCATTGAGCATATTCACAATCTAATTCCAAAGCATTTTCATCCCCTAAAGAGGAGTTGCAGTACTCATTCCCCACTACTCTTGCTCTCATGGCGGGGAGTGATCCTGCTAAAATGTGGACAGGATCATTATTATGGCATCGAACAAAGGAGTGGGGGTTGCAGGATCAGCCTAGATAGAGGGTTCAGAGGCGGCTCAGTCTGGAGTTGCCAAGCGTTGTTCCCCCGTCCAAATGTGCTGGCAAACAAGGCAGGTCTAGTCCCTGACCTGCCACTTCCATTCCAGTCCCCTGAGATGTGGGCCCTGATTTCCCTTTCCTCTTGGATCCCAGGCTCCTACCACCTGCCCTAAGGCCATCCTGACCTTGCCCCTTTTTCTCCATCCCCCAGCAAGCGAGACATCGAGTTACTGCTGAAACTGATTGCAAACCTCAACATGCTCCTGAGGGACGAGAACGTGAACGTGGTGAAGAAGGCCATCCTCACCATGACCCAGCTCTACAAGGTGGCCCTGCAGGTGAGAGGTCCTTCCCCACCTGAGGGCATCCCACCTGACAGGTCTCATTTACAGACTCATCTGTTGGGGTTCAAAACCAGGGTCAGACATTCTTTATGAGCAAGATGTGCCATTGGTCTGTGGGAACAGACAGCAAAGGGATCTAATGTTGTCTCCTGGCTTGGGAAATTGCCATAAACCGTCCTTTCTTCCATCGGGCCATTCATTTATTCATTCAACATGCATTCCCTGAGCACTCCCTCTGTGCCCAGCCCTGGGCTGGGCAATGCTGGCAACACTGTAGTGACCAAGACAGTACAGGTCCTGCCTTCATGGTGCTCATAACCCACTGAAGGAGACGAACACTAATTGAAGAATCGCATAAATGTTGATTATAGACTGTGATAGGGAAAGAACACACTGTGGTGTGATGTTCATTGGCAATAGTGAAATGAGGAGATCCATTTAATCACCACCACCTGTGAGGTCAGCATTGTTATTCCTTTGCCTTCCTTAAGAGTTGAGCCTTCGTCACTTTGGTTGTCACTGTCTGTGGGCCCCGTGAGAGCAGGGCCAGACCTGTCCTGGCCACCAGTGAGTAGGTCCTGTCCTCAGCATTACCCAGCACACTGGGCTGGGGACAGAGATGGAACTTGGTAACTGCTAACCAAATGAATGGTTTCATCATCATTTACGGATCTCTGGGTAGTGTTGGAGGGTGTTGGTGATTGATGTGTTGTCTTCATCTCTGTCCTCCCATCCCTCCCTGGTCCAATGACAGTGGATGGTGAAGTCACGGGTCATCAGCGAGCTCCAGGAGGCATGCTGGGACATGGTGTCTGCCATGGCTGGGGACATCATCCTGCTGTTGGACTCTGACAATGATGGCATCCGCACTCATGCCATCAAGTTTGTGGAGGGCCTCATTGTCACCCTGTCACCCCGCATGGCCGACTCAGAGATACCCCGGCGCCAGGAGCACGACATCAGCTTGGACCGTATCCCTCGGGACCACCCCTACATCCAATACAGTGAGTTTCTCCCATCTGCTTGTGGCGTTTGTCAGCGCTGCCTTGGCTTCCTTCCTGCTCCTCTCCTTCACTTCCCTCTCTCCCTCCCCTGTGGCTTTTTTGGTTTTTAATTTCTGGAGACAGTATAGTATAGTGGGTAAGAGCCCTGATGCTAAGGCTAGGTTCATATCCCACCATCACCACTTACTCATTATGAACTAAAGGAAGTTACCTCTTAATTTTTTTTTTTTTTCCTGAGACAGAGTCTCACTCTGTTGCCCAGGATAGAGTGCAGTGGCATCAGCCTAGCTCACAGCAACCTCAAATTCCTGGGCTCGGCCGGGCGTGGTGGCTCACGCCTGTAATCCTAGCACTCTGGGAGGCTGAGGTGGGAGGATCACTCAAGGTCAGGAGTTCGAAACCAGCCTGAGCAAGAGCGAGACCCCATCTCTACTAAAGAATAGAAAGAAATTAGCTGGACAACTAAAAATATATAGAAAAAATTAGCCAGGCATGGTGGCACACACCTGTAGTCCCAGCTACCTGGGAGGCTGAGGCAGGAGGATTGCTTGAGCCCAGGAGTTTGAGGTTGCTGTGAGCTAGGCTGATGCCAAGGCACTCTGGCCCAGGCAACAGAGTGAGACTCTGTCTCAAAAAAAAAAAAAAAAAAAAAAAAAAAATTCCTGGTCTCAAGCGATCTTCCTGAGTAGCTAGGACAGCAGGTGTGTGCATCACCACACCCAGCTACCCTTTTTCTATTTTAGTAGAGACAGGGTCTCACTCTTTCTCAGGCTGGTCTTGAACTCTTGAAATCAAGCGATCCTCCCTCCTCCGCCTCCCAGAGTGCTAGGATTACAGATGTGAGCAACCTCGCCGGGCCAAGTTACTTCTTTCTGAACTTCATTTTCTTTTTTGTAAAATGCAGATGATCATAGTAGCCCTTTGACAGATTTGTAATGCGGTTCCATGAGAGTGTGAGCTGATAAATGCTAGCTAGATTTATGGTTTTCTTAATTGCAATTTATAAAAGTAGTACGTGCATGTTATTTAAGTGTCAAGCAATGTGGAGAGGTATAAGGAATAATACCCCTCCGTCAGTTCTGTTTCCTAAAGATAAACAACGTTAAGAGTATTATGTTTCCTTTCAGACCTTTTCTGTGCACATATAGATATCTCTATGTATATATTCATAGTGTCTGCTTTTCTTTGCTTTTCTGTTTACAAAAATGAGATCATGCTTTATATTTTCAGTTGAAAGATTGGAGTGTAGTGGCTTATGTTTGAAACTCAGCTTTGCTGTTGGACAGGCAACTTATTCTCTGTCTCAGCCTATTTCCTCCCTGGGAAATGGGGGATCATTGTTATGGCATGGACTTTAGGATGTAGGTGTGAGCATTTAGTGAGTTACTGTGGCTGGCATAGCACGCATTCCATAAATATTATTTACCTATTCTTATATGTGGTTTGACTTAACAGTTATCAGTGACATCCTTTCCCTATCAGAGTCATGTTCACCTGCTGCTCAGTATCCCATAGTATGGTTACACCCATTCTATTAAGCAATTCTCTGTTGATGGACATTAGTTTGTCTTTTATTTGCTATTTCAAATAAGGTGGCATTCAGTATGCTTTTGCATAGCAAATGTCTGGAAAAACATCCACCAAAGTTTTAAGTGTTAACTTTTGGGGACCAGATTGAGAGGACTGGTACTACAAGGGACTTTGAGTTCTTTGTCTATATACATACACGTAGGTACATATTCAAAGTTCTACATCAACATGGTTCATGTAGTCTGTTTCTAATTGTTGGATATTTAAACTTATTTCATGTGTCCAGCACTTGAAGTTCCCACTAAAAAAAAAAAAGAAAGAAAGAAATTTATTTCTTGTCTTTCATTATTTTAAGTCCATGCTTTGAACATGCTCATTACTAAATTTTTATACTCATTAATAGTCTGTTGCATAGGAGTCATCAACCACTAAATTTTCTGGTTTTCTAGCCATTCACAGACATCTAAGTACCAGGGTCCTTCCTTCTGTTTGGCCCCAAAAGCTACTCTTACCAGAGGCCTGGGAGAGGGGACCCCATTAGAGAAAAGAGGGTTCTCTTTTCTCTCTTGTTAGACGTGCTGTGGGAAGAGGGAAAGGCAGCCCTGGAGCAGCTGCTCAAGTTCATGGTGCACCCCGCCATCTCCTCCATCAACTTGACCACAGCACTGGGTGCCCTCGCCAATATCGCCCGCCAGAGACCCGTGTTCATGTCCGAGGTGATCCAGGCCTATGAAACCCTGCATGGTAGGTTGATTCCCTCCCCTTCTTCTCTCCACTGGCCGTTCCCTTGAGAAATGTGAGCTGGGTGGCAGACCCCTGAGTGCTAGTCATCGATGTAGCAAACTGTGGGCTTCTCCAGATTAAATGGGAATCTTTTGGCATGTTTCAAAACCTATTTCAAGGCCGGGCGTGGTGGCTCACGCCTGTAATCCTAGCACTCTGGGAGGCCAAGGCGGGCGGATTGTTTGAGCTCAGGAGTTTGAGACCAGCCTGAGCAAGAGCGAGACGCCGTCTCTACTAAAAATAGAAAGAAATTAATTGGCCAACTAAAAATATATAGCCGGGCATGGTGGCGCATGCCTGTAGTCCCAGCTACTTGGGAGGCTGAGGCAGGAGGATCGCTTGAGCCCAGCGGTTTGAGGTTGCTGTGAGCTAGGCTGATGCCACGGCACTCTAGCCTGGGCAACAGAGTAAGACGCTGTCTCAAAAAAAAAAAAAAAAAAACCTGTTTCAAAACTGGCTTTAATATTGAGGTATATGTGGGTAAAATGACATGATGTCGGTCAAAAACTTTAAAATATTCCAGCTTCTCCCTCCGCCCCCTCACCAAAAAAAGGGGGAGGATAGATGTTCCAAGATTAGAAAAATATTGATGGATACATGAAAACTCATAGTGTTTTCTCTGCTTTTGTGCGCATATGAAAACCGAGAAGTCTGGAGTTGAGGCATGAGTGTGTGCAGGTCATATATCTGTTTCTCTTCATCTCTTGGCTCCTGCTTTCTCCGTCTTGGCTTCATTCTTGGGTCTTTCCTTGAGGTAGCAAAGATGGCCCCTCAAGCTCCAGGCTTACATTCCACCAACTTAGCAACCAAGGGGAAAGAGAGTGTCTCCTTCCCGATCATTCCAGCAAAACTCCAAGGGCTGATGCCCATTGTTTCTGATTGGCTGAGCGGAGATTATGAGCCTATTTCTGACCAATTACAGCGGCCAGGGGAATGTGGTGTTCTCACTGGCCCTGGCTCTCATGCCCACTTGGACTGAGAATGGAGACAGGGTGGTTCCCAAAGGAAACTGGGAATGTTGTTGGCTCAGGAAGGGGCATTGGATGCTGGGCAGGCAAAATTACAGGCATCCTTTTTTGCTGTGGAACAGGGAAGGCTCATTCATCAAGGTGACCGTTAGGCATTAGAAAGTCATTCTCACCTCAGGGAGTGGCAGGAGACCAGCAGTGAGCTGTTGCAGCAGTTCAGTTGGGAACTTCTGGAGGTGATTGTAGTGATTATAACTTTTCCCAGGGGAAGCGTATTGGAATTTCCGGACTGGAGATGGAGGGAGATGAGACTTTATGTTTAATAAAAGGGAGGGTTTTTCTCTTTAAGGGTTGACTAATGGTGATGGAGACCTTTCAAGGATTTTAAGCATCAGCTCATGTGGGGGAATGCCACATGCATTAGATCTGAGGGCAAAGGAGCTTTTCTAGCAGATGCCTACAGGACCACTGCCCAAGTCTGGGGCTGGGAATTAAGACTGGCAGGATGCCATGACATCTGTCTATAGCACTAACCTCCTGCTTCTTTCCTCACAGCCAACCTCCCCCCGACGCTGGCCAAATCGCAGGTGAGCAGCGTGCGTAAGAACCTCAAGCTGCACCTGTTGAATGTGCTGAAGCACCCCGCCTCCCTGGAGTTCCAGGCCCAGATCACCACCCTGCTGGTGGACCTGGGCACACCTCAGGCAGAGATTGCCCGCAACATGCCCAGCAGCAAGGATGCCCGCAAGCGGCCCCGAGATGACTCGGATTCCACACTCAAGAAGATGAAGCTAGGTGAGCTGAGGGGCTGAGTGTGGGCCCTGGCAGGGGTGGGTGGAAGCTAACTGTGCTTAAAATCTTTAGTTATTTGCCTTAAACTGTATGCTGAATTTGTATTAATGTTATAAATTTTATAATACAATGACTCACAGTAAATGATATCAAAATAGATTATTAAAGTATATAATACATTTAATGAATAATTATGAATTGTTTAAATTATATAGAAAGGAATAAAATGAAAATAGTCTTCCTCTTATCCCTCTCCAAAAGTGACCACTCCCAAGTATGAACACTTCTTTTTTTTTTTTTTTTTAGACAGAATTTCCCTCTGTTGCCTGGGTTAGAGTGCTGTGGTGTCAGCCTAGCTCATGGAAACCTCAAACTCCTGGCCTTAAGCAATCCTTCTGTCTCAGCCTCCCAAGTAGAGTAGTTGGGACTACAGATGTGCGCCACCATGCCTGGATAATTTTTTCTATATATTTTTATTTGTCCAGCTAATGTCTTTCTATTTTTTTTAGAGACGGAGTCTCACTCTTGCTCAGGTTGGTCTTGAACTGACCTTGAGTGATCCTCCCGCCTCGGCTTCCCAGGGTGTAGGATTATAGGCATGAGCCACCATGCCTGGCCTGAGATAGAAATTTTTAAATAATAAAGTCTTCTGAAATTATTCCTTTATCTTTTTTGTTAATAATATTGTCTTCTTGGAACTTACTGTGATCAGCTGGGATGGTATGGCTTAATCCCATTTCCCAGATGAGAACTAAGGAGAAAGAGGCAGGTAGTCAGTCAGTCACCCAGGGTCATATGGCACTTGGACGACAGAAGCAGGGCTGCAGCTTAGATCTGCATCCATTGTGCTGCTCTTGTTTGCTGAGGCCAGCTGGCGGCAGGGACCACCTGGGATCCCTGGGAAGAGGGAGGGCCTCCTGCCCTTTTTAGAGCCAGCATCCTGTTCTCCCCTATCTCAGAGCCCAACCTGGGGGAAGATGATGAGGACAAGGACTTGGAGCCAGGCCCATCGGGGACCTCAAAGGCCTCAGCCCAGATCTCAGGCCAGTCAGACACAGATATCACGGCCGAATTCTTACAGCCTCTGCTGACACCCGACAATGTGGCCAATCTGGTAAGGATGAGTGGGGGCTGGTTCCCCTCTGGGCAAGGAGGAAGGATCTCCTCATCCATTGCCCTACCTCTATTACACACTATCCACCTCCCCTAGATGATGTCAGTCCCTTGCAGGGCTGGTCCAGAGGTCCCTCCTAACTTTGGATGGACCTCTCTCTCCTCTGATCCTTACTCTTTCAGGAGGTTGCTTGTCGCCACTGCCCAATGGGCCCTCTCTGGGTGGGTTGAGTCCCCATCTAATCTAAACCCACTCACTCTCACTTTCCCTTCTCACCTTTGAAGGGAGGGTCTATTCACTGGAGAGTTTGGAGGGGTCACGAACCCCAGGAATTGTTTGCTGGTGGTGTGGGAATGGGCATGGGTGGGGTGGGATGGCCAGTGTGTTCCTGAGATTCTCAAAGATTTCTGGCTCCAAAACAAAGGAACTACTTGCTTGACTTGATTGGGAGAGGAATGGGTCTCACTTCAGTCCTCTGGCTACAGCAGCATCCAGACCTTCCCTTCCCTCCGCCTGAAGGCTCCAAGTTTTGGGGTGAATGGAGTGGAAATTTTGTCATGATGGTGGTGAGAGGAGTTTTCTCTCTGTTTCCGATCTCTTTGGTGTGCTTCGGGCCTGGATATGCAGCCATTTCCTGATTTTCCTCCCCTTAGATGTCCCATGGGCACCTCAGACTCAACACGTCAAAACTACAGTTTTCAAATTTCTTCTCTGCGGGCCCATAGCCTCTCCTGTGTTCTCCTTGGCACACCAGCTTCCCAGAAACCTGGAAGGGAACCTCTTTTCCTTCTCTCCCTAGTCCTTGCCCTCTTCTCCACCCTGCCTGTCCGTGCCCTGGGCCAGGCCTACCTCTTCCCCTGGAGCATGAGCCTCGCTCGACACCTGGCACTGGCCTCCTTCAACCCTCTCTTCCTGTGGCAGCTTGGAGACTTAGCTTTCTAAAGCACAGATCGTGGTACTCCCATGCTCAAATCCCTGCCGTGGCTTTCTATTTAAATAAAATATAAATACATTAAATTCGGCTTGCTTTAGTAGGCCCTCTCTAATCTGGCTTCTGTTAACTTGTTCAGCCTTTTCTATCATCAGTTGAGGAAATTGTCCTTTTCAAATTTATTGCCATGAAGTTGTTCATAGTATTCTTTTACATGTATAAAAATACCTGCTGTCTCTATAGTAATGTGCCCCTTTTTGTTCTTAGTACTGTGTCCAATCTTGCCAAAGATTTGCTTGGGTTTTTTTTTTTGTTTTTTTTTTTTTGAGACAGTCTCACTCTGTTGCCCCAGCTAGAGTGCTGTGGCATCAGCCTAGCTCACAGCAACCTCAAACTCCTGGGCTCAAGCGATCCTTCTGCCTCAGCCTCCCGAGTAGCTAGGACTACAAGCATGCGCCACCATGCCTGGCTA